>JAOVVF010000032.1:6859469-6875949 GCA_028565595.1 Duopalatinus emarginatus | reverse complement strand
TATCTATCTATCTATCTATCTATCTATCTATCTATCCATCCATCCATCCATCCATCCATCCATCCATCCATCCATCTATTCTGTGTTTAAATCTTGATGATGCCACATTTGTCCATAAGTAAAGGATTACTATTAAAACGGTACGAGTGCCTGTGATTAGCGAACAATAATATTTGTGGTTGCTCAAATTTGCATTGTTTATATAGACATGATATCAATCATGATATTATGAGTCCTTTCTCAGCTGCTTCAGGACAGTTTACAGTGCCTACTATGCTTGCACACAGAGGAATATGACCTCATCCTTACAGTGAACACACTTGCCCAGAGCAGGGGCACCAAACCACGGTGCCTAGGGAGCAGTTGGGGTGGGTTAGGTGCTTTGCTCAAGAGCATCTCAGTCATGTCTTGCCCTGTGTAGGGATCAAACCCAGGTCCTTTTGGTCACAAGACCGGTTCCCTAACCACTAGGCCACACCCAGGACATCCTGGTCACAAGACCAACCACTAGGCCACGGCTGGTGCACATACATTGATCATACATAATAGTAAAGCCACAGAACCAGTGACAGTTTAAGTGAATAAAATAAATAATCTCATTACGAAGGCACCTGTCAAGGGGTGGAATATATTACGCAGCAAGTGACCAGTCAGTTTTCGAGTGGATGTGTTGGAAGCAGGAAAAATGAACATCTGCAGAACATCTGCAGAACAGCAGGTCTTGTCCATGTTCCCAGTATATGGTGACTAGTACCTACCAAATCTAGTCCAACGAATGACAATCAGTGAACCGATGATGTTCAGGGTGAAAGCTAGCTTGTCTGGTCTGATCTCTCAGACGATTCACAGAAGAATGTGTTGGTTCCACAAATACCACAGCACACCTTTGGAGGTCTTGTGGAGTCCATGTTGTGATTTCTGAGAGCTGTACTAGGCTGGTGGTTTAAATTTTATTGGTACAAAGAACCTCAGTGATGGCAGATTTCATATTGGGCAAATCCATGTGTATAATCTAACAATTGTTTGAATGTTTGTGTCTTATTTTTTTATGGACCATATGGACCAGTGGAGGGCTCTACAGAGTGTAAGCTCAGACCTGCATGCTCAGAGAAAGACTACTTCCAGATTCACAGTGTCTGTGATAAAGAGGGCAAGGTAATGTGGTACCTTCGTATTATTACCTCATATCTGATGACCTATTCGTAATGCTGATCTTATAAATGTATTGAGATCTTGCTGTCTGTGTGTCTCAGACACAGCTTATGTATAAATGGATCGAGCCTAAGATCTGTCTAGAAGATGCTCCTGATGCTGTAACACTGCCCTCTTCTGGTAAACGTGAGCCATGCCCACCCTGCAACCCCGGCTTTTACAACAATAACACTGCTACTTGCTCTCCTTGCCCACAAGGAACCTACTCAGAAGGCCTCAAAGGTGATTTCCAGAATTCCTTTTTCAATGTAAATATTAGGGCTTTGAGTATGTGGAGTCATCAAGGCGGAATTGTTGTGCTGTATCCATCCAGGGTTTTAATAAAATATGATGAAGAACTCAGTACGATTGAAATGTCTTTGCTGTTTCTATCCGATTAGAAAGCTAATGCTCATGTAGTGTCTTTTGGATTTTTTTTGTGTCACCATCTAGCATGCCAGCCTTGTCCTGCGGGCACGGAGCCAGCCCTGGGCTATGAGTATAAGTGGTGGAACATACTGCCCTCTGGCATGAAGTCATCCTGCTTCAATGTGGCCAACACCAAGTGTGACGGAATGAATGGTGAGAGAGTAATAGTTGACATCCATCTGTACGAAACTAGGAAACGGCTTAAGGGCCGGTGGAATACAGATGCAGAGCCAGTTGATGACAGACAGATGGCACTGTTGCACCATAAGCAGTTGTTGTAGGCTGTATGAGCCTGGAGAAAGTTGAACTTTTTTTTTTTTTTTTTTTTTGCCTTGCTTGTGAGCATATACATTTGAATGCATTTTATACAGTCCATACTTTACTGATTTATGTGTATGTGTGTGCGAGGTTGGGAGGTGGCAAGAGATCACATTCGTTCTGGAGCTGGAGGATCAGACAGTGATTACCTCATCCTAAACCTCAAAGTGCCTGGATTCAGGTAAGACAAACCAGCTCTCTATAATGAACATCTAAAGACTACTATTAGCAAGATCAAGAGAAGGCAATCTGATTCATTAAGATATTGGTTTAATGTGTACTATATAGACAAAAGTATTGGGACACACCTCTTAATCATTGAATTCGGGTGTTTCATTCAGTCCCATTGCCACAGGTATGAATGAATGAATTAATGTGAACTATTTCACTTCTGTTTTGCACACAGAAGGAATGTGACCTCTGCATTTAACCCATCTGTGCAGTGAAACACACACACCAGTGAACACTAGGGGGCAGTGAACACACTTGACCGGAGTGGGGGGCAGCCCCAAACCACAGCACCTGGGGAGCAGTTAGGGGAGTTAGGTGCCCTTGTGTCTTGCCCTGGGTGGGGATCGAACCCGCGACCTTCCAGTCACCACTAGGCCACAGCTGCACCTAGCCATGCCAGTCTGGCTTTACAAAAAATTGTGAAAGAATGCGCTCTAAAGAGCTTACTGAACTCGGGTGTGATACTGTAATAGGATGCCAGAAAGTCAGGTCATACAATTTTTTCCATAATCAATTGTGATTGATATTATTAAAAAATGTACACGTTTAGAAATATAGCCATGATGTGTCTGACCATGTAACATTACAGAGCAGGATCGCTCTGAGCTAAGGTGCATAGTGCGTAAAAATAATAAATAATGACTTAATAAATAAAGAGTTTCAGAACTCCTCTGGCATTAACATCAGCACAAAAACCGTGCACCGCTAGCTTCATGGCAAAGATATCCATGGCTGAGCAGCTTCATGCAAGCCTTGCATCACAAAGCACAATGCAAAAGGTAGTGTAAAGCACTGCCACTGACGTCTGGAACAGTGGAAAGCCTTCCCAGAAGAGTGGAAGCTGTTATAGCTGCAAAAGGGGGATCCACTCCATATTAATGCCTATGGTTTTCCTATGGCTATGAATATCCTAAAAGGGTCTTGTAGGTATAACATGTAGGTGTCCAAATATTTTTGTCCGTATAGTGTATTTCTAAGCATGAACTGATCCAGTAGGAGTATTGATAGAGGGGCAAAACTTGTCATGAGACTCTAGGTTTGGTATCAGATTGCATTTTCAGATTCGGTCTTGTGCAATAAATAGCCATAATGTCGACTGACACCAACACAGATTGTGAGGTTGAGCACAGGACACAAACTGTCCTAAAATACGCCACATGCTAGCAAAAATGTTTTCATAAATTGGAAGCAGAAGTGAGCATTCTGTGGGAGTAGCAGTTTCCACCCAGTGTCTGCCAATTCTCAGAGTTCTGCCTCTAATGATGAGTAAGGAATAAACAACAAGACAGAAAGAAAAATAATCAACAGTGCGAAAGTGTGATGTGATCTGAAGCAAAGCAGTAGGACAGCTATCACCCTCAACTGTTTATACCTATTATACCAGGCATTTTCTAACAATTATATTTTATAATTAATAAAGAATGATACATGATGCATTTTATATTTCTGATTTATAGTTTATAGTAATCAAATGCAGTTTGGCAGCTTGTTACAGAGACACTGTAAACATCCTTCATCCTGAAGTCTTTGCTGTAAAAACTTATAAACTTTTAACAACATATACTAATTTCCCACAAGTTAATCCAGTTCCCAGGGGGTCGTAAAGAAATGCAACTGAAATACTTTGGCCACAATATGACATAGATTAAATACTACAGGTATCTTTTTACCTTGTCTAAAACAGCTCTTTCCAAATGCTCAGTTTCGATGTCTGTTGCTTTAAATGATAATGAGTTACTGCTCACTCCTCCCCTCTCTGCTATGGGGTGTGTCTGGATAAAAAGCTGTATAATGTTTACATTTCTCATCCAATTATTATAAGTTGTTTTTGAGGGTTTATAATTTACAAAAACGTTTTGTTTTTTTCTGAGACACTCATGTTGTACTGACCTATCGATCCATTCATTACAAGAACGAAAGAAAGAAAGAAACAAACAAACAAACACAAAATGACGTCTATTTACATATGCAAACGTCTCAAGCTGTGGGTGGAGATACTCGTGCAGTTGGTGGAGAGATTCAGATTAAGTGGTATTCTAATAAGCCTCCACTTGATGTAGAAAAGGGTGCAAAATCTGAACGCCTTGCTGAATCCCATGTTGTTTTATCTAGGGAGCCCACACAATGTCTTATTTCCCAGTTTGTAAGTCGGTAGGCTTTACAGATACCCAAATAAATCTCTACAAGAACTGAAAAAGTGTGTTTTTAAAACAATATGTCCCATTTAATGTTACAGCTCTACCTTAGACCTACCCCAAAGCACTGAAACTGGAGACTCATTACATAAAATTCTAAATAAATATACTGAAAGAAAACCTCACCGTATCAAATATTACATGTTTTAGTAATCTGCGTAGCACTTGCCATAAAATGCCCTATATTATAGCTGTATGAGAAATGATAATGCAATAGAATGTTCATGTAAATCTTGCAGCTGGCCTTATTATCAGAGCTGCTGTTACAGAAAATGAATCATCACTCTGTGACCAATCCGACTGGAGCATTCAACAGCACTGTGGTGTGATTTCTTCTGTTTAGTGCTGATTATTATAAGAGGTTAGATAAACTTCCTTGATTTTAGCTTTAAATCTAGGAAGCCTACAGACAAACAAACCCATTACAACTTATTTCCAACTGGTAGTTTTGTCTGTCAAAGCCAGGAAAGCCTGAAGTTTTCTGGTTTTGTGTCTCAGGTTACCAACATCAGTTAGTGGCACCAGTGGAACCGAGTTTGGACGCATCAGCTTCGTGTTCGAAACCGTATGTTCAGCTGACTGTCAGCTGTACTTCATGTTGGTGAGTGTGTATGTGTGCATGTTTGTGTGTGTGTGGTCTACGAAGTGGTTTTCTTCAGCACTTCATCATCCTTGGCATGCTTCGTGTCCAACTTTAGTTTGGGTTAGGTTTTTGTTGAAGGAAGCTCTTTTGCATATGTGTTGTTGTTTTTTGCAGGACACAGACAGACGGAGCACCAGCGTGGTGGAATCGTGGGAAGGCAGTAAGGAGAAGCAGTCCTACACGCACATCATGACTAAGAATGCATCTGTGTCTTACACATGGGCTTTTCAACGCACGAACCAGGCTAAAGATGTATGTGCACACACTCAGATCCATAGATATACAAGAGGGCGTTAAGTGGTCAGTTAAGCACGCAGTGAGGATTTAATACTGGAATTGTGGCTTATTGGTATTCAGACCTCGGACATATAGTTGCTATAGATTTATCCTCAACAGCAAAAGCTGCGTCTCAGTTATGTACAATCCTTAAGCCCATTTAGCTTGGGTTATATCAGTTCGGGCAAGGGGCAGTATTAAGTCCAGTGCCACTGTATTAGAGTGTCATGTATGTTTCGGCGCTAACATTAGAGAACCATGAAACCTTTTTTTTTGCCATATAGGAGATTAGTGTAGATGGATGACATTGTAATCTCTTATTTTATGGGTAAAAACGTGAAGATTGTTCACAATCAACTTAAAGACTGTTCACAAATTTGTCCAAATCTGTGTTAGTGAGCACTTCTCCTTTGCCGAGATAATACCTATTCACCTTACAGGTGTGGCATATCAGGATGCTGATTATACAGCATGATTATTGCACAGGTGTGCCTCAGGATGGCCACAATAAAAGGCCACTCTAAAATATGCAGTTTTATCAGACAGCACAATGCCAGAGATGTCACAAGTTGTGAATCGAGTGGCCTATGGTGGTGGTTGGACTATGGTATGGGCAGGCATAATGGACAGCGAACAAGGGTGCATTTTATGGATGGCATCCACCGCCACCATGAGCCACGCAGTTCACAACGAGGCCCCCTGGTGGACATTCCTGCAGTCAGAATGCCAATTGCATGCTCCCTTAAAACTTGCGACATCTGTGGCATTGTGCTGTGTGATTAAAAACTGCAAATTTTAGAGTGGCCTTTTTATTGTGGCCAGCCTGAGGCACACCTGTGCAATAATCATGCTGTCTAATCAGCATCCTGATATGCAACACCTGTGAGATGGACGGATTTTCTCGGCAAAGGTGAAGTGCTCACTAACACAGATTTAGACAAATTTTTGAGCAATATTTAAGAGAAAAGATCTTTTGTGTACGTTGAAAAAGTCTTAGATCTTTGACTTCATCTCATGAAAAATGGGAGCAAAAACAAAAGTGTTGTGTTTATATTTTTGTTCAGTATATTTCAAGCTCTGAGCCTAATAAAAACAAAAATACATTATTGTGGCCTGTCTGGTCACTTGCTACAGTTTGACACACCTTGGTGCTTTCTGAAACTGTATGCTAATTATCACATGATAATTTCATCTGAGCTTTTTATGCACAACAATATATTTGCAATATAGTTACCTATTATTAGAGCGAAACCTAATAAGCGAACTATGTGTGCTTTTCATAGGGGCGTCAGTATGTGAATGACATGGCGAAGATCTACTCAATTACTGTGACGAACGCTGTGGATGGTGTAGCCTGGGCATGCAGAGCTTGTGCAATTGAGTCCCAGCAGCCTGGCTCAGCCTGTGTGCCATGCCCTGCCGGCTACTATATAGATGAGGAAACCAATCAGTGCCAGGAATGCCCACCCAACACCTTCATCTCAGGACACCACATCTACGGCCAAGACGCATGCCAGCCATGTGGACCAGGTGGCCGGAGCAACAAGGTACACTCAGTGCTTCTAGCCATGCTAGAGCATAATCGGGTTGCTGATCTTACTGATGTTCAGTGCTTTGTGACTCAGCATCCTGTAGTGTGAAAATGGGGGAACGTTGGCATCATATATATTTCAATATATAGTCATCTTTCATTCTGGTTTGTGAGAATTTCTGAAACACTGCAGGTACCAACAGTTAAGGCGCCATGGTTTGGGGCTGCCCCCCCCCACTCTGGGCAACTGTGTTCACTGCCCCCTAGTGTTCACTGATGTGTGTGTTTCCCTGCCCGGATGGGTTAAATGCAGAGGTCACATTTCTCTTTGTGCAATATATTTGTCTGAAATATATAGAAATAAGTCTATTTTCTCGGAGATCCAAACAGACTGTTCTGTACTGATTGAACACCAGCTGTTAAATTCACACAACCACACCGTGAGCTAACTTTCTTAAAATTCTTGCTATAGTTTACTGATGTTTCTGGCATGAATAACCACAGTGGTTATGGTAATGGTATACACTAAAGTGCCAGATCAGTCTACAATTCTGTTATATTCCACTGTGTTTGATAACACTGAGATCTGGTGACTTGGTGGGAATGGCAACACCCCAAACTCCTCTAACTGTAATTTGGCGTCTCTAGACGTGCATGTGGCGGTGCGTTGTCCTGCTAAAAGAGGCCAAACTCATCAGAATGAATGCAGGACATAAACGCGTGTAACTCGCCAGAAAGGAGGCACACATAGCGTTCACCTGTATAAAGGATCCCATGGAATAGCAGCTAAACAAACCCTGTACCATTATGAAGCCACCACCAGCCACTGGTGGCACTTTCTGGCACTTCAGCGATTATTACATTACAATGAACAAATATTTCATGCATAAGGGTACAATGATATTATAGTAATAGTATATTACATTATAAATGCTACATAAACTCAATATCAAGCAATATTTTTCTAATTTTTAGGACATCCACCAGCTCCTCTTCTTCCGATACTACATTAATACCCTATATGGTTACAGTACTCACTTCATTTCGCTCTATTTTGGTATTATCAGTTTGGTAATAACAATTAAGAGAGCAGCAGAGATCGTTCCTTCTTAAGCGCATTTGGAGAGCTCCTGCTATTTTTGTTGATCAGTGTGGTAGTGTTGTAGTAGCTGATTCCAACAGAGAAGAGCGCAGACCAAAAATAGATCAAACCACTCCAGATGTTTCATGCTGGAGCCCTGCAGCAGAATAATGGGACCTTGTAGATGTGTATGATTTGATTGGCTCCTATTTATAAACTTCAACTGTGCTTTTTATTGATTTGGTTGGTAGTACCAGAGCTTGAGCTGCTGGATGTGTGGCCAGCAGAGCGAATTGCGTGAAGGTCTAGTTAATGAAATATAAATAAGACATCTGTAGACAGTGATTACTCCGCTTGTGAAATTTGTAATGTAGTGTGTCGGATTTGGCTATGAAATGTATTTTGTTTGTTTTAGGAGCACAGCTTGTGCTACAGTGACTGTTCGTTCACACACAAGGAGCTCAACCGAACTCTGAAGTACGATTTCAGTCATCTGGGCTCCACCGGCTCTGTCATGAGTGGCCCCAGCTTCACTTCCAAGGGCACCAAATACTACCATCTCTTCAACATCAGCTTGTGTGGGACACAGGTATAAACTCACACACAGGTTTGCACTGGGATTATGTGCTGCTTTTCAAAGTCATTTTTTTCTGTTCTTGTTTGACTTCTGCTCCCTCCAGGGTCACAGGCCAGCGGTCTGTACAGATAACGTTACAGACCTATCTGTTAAAGATCCTCACAGTGGTGAGGCCAACTATGTAGAAACCTTTATCTGTCAATCAACTATCATTCCCTCTGATGGGCGGGGCTTCAGGACTGCTCTTGCCTCACAGTCAGTCAGTCTGGCAGACACGTTCCTTGGTAAGTAAAAACTCAGTAAATCTGACAATCAAATGCAGAAGACATGACTGTATGTTAAGTTGACTGACACAATAGATAACAACTTTTTTTTAATCCTCCTGCATATTCTACAGGTTAATTCTGTGTTATCCAGGTAGTTAGCAATGTTAACTAAAACATATTAACTACTATAATTTAACCCAGATGTATGACAAACTAATCACGTAGATAAGTCTGGTCTTTATATAATTGATCAGAATATAAGGTTCTCACCAGGCAGGTTTGGATGCATGTGTGGGTAAACTTTAATGATAGTTGTCATAAAACAGGCAGACAAATCCAAAAAGTCAGGCAAAGTCCGTACACCACAATGTCATCCGGTGATAATTTGCACAGAACACAAACGGCAAAGTAAATACACAACTCAAACCAAAGGTAAACTCAAAACAGGTGCATATAATCAAGGCAGTGAATAAAGTTAAAACAGGTACAAAGCAACTTACATAACTCAGTAGGATGGGTACTGAGAATGGGTGTAACCTGAAGCAGGGGTATTGGAGGCAGCCATAATAGACGGCCTCTTTGGTTTCTGAAACCTGGAGGCTTGGCAAGGTATGACCAGACTGTGACTTTGGCCACTGACACTGTCTAGTAGAATTTGTCTTTAGCAATAAAGACATACAACATACACCACAGGTCAACATACACCACTGAGGTGAGTCATATAAGCAATAAATAAATGCATATGTAATTAAAAATATACACCAACTAGAGGCAAGAGTATATCTGGTTAACGCATGAGAGAAGACAGTTTACTGAGTCACATGTCCTTTAAGCAATAATGAATAAAAATTGCGAATCTCATTATCATAGCATCCCTGATAGCAGTTTGTTAACATTTGTTATTGGTGCGAAATTCCAACACTTAATATTAGAATATAATATTATAACAATATTACAATATTAATTATATAAATGTTTGAGCCACATATGAGCAGAAACCATTCTTGGTTCTGCAGTGAAAGCCCAGTAAGAACAACACACTGCGGACAAGTTTCTAAAGTGTTGAGGTCTACAGAGAGTAGCTTGGGGCCAGTGATATTCAGTAGAGATTAGTCGTCCCAGGAGATTTTTATTTGTTATTTGCCTGCCATAGTATATTAAACCCAAGTGTAATTATACTGTCAAATTAAGGCTGTGTTAAAAAAAAAGGTTTGGCGTGATTAGATACAAATAGCAATAAAGAGAGACTGAATCAGACTGCCCTCAAGGAGAACATTGATAGCACTACCGCGATGCAACTTTTAGCGGTATCAAATTTTCAGAAATAACACTGATACAACTAATGAAACGTCTGTGTAGTTGAGGAATTTGACGGTCAGCTACAGAGATACTACACTATACTACACTATAATACCAGCACTTGATAACATTAGTGATATTTCTATACTGTTGGCCTTTAGTGAAGATGGCAGCAGTGTTCTCACACTATCTGGGCCATTGCTACAATAATATAGATGCATTTGAAAAAGTCTTTTTCAGTACAGTGCTGTCTGCTTTGGCATTTAGTTAAAAAATGTGTTTTTTTTCCCCCACAACAAAAAAAGACGAAAAAATGGGAAAAATGATATGCAGCCTTTGTTATATAATTGATCTATATAAGAAAATTAATCTTCAGGCTCGATCTCTAACTCTCTCTTCGTTCTGCTTGCGAGCTTTGAGAATTAAAGTCACCCAGACACCACATGTGCAGTGAATCAAGAGTTTATTCAAAGATGACTCAGAGGATATACAGAGGCATAGACACTAATGATTAATTGACAGGTATTTGGGTATCGTTCAGATTGGAAGCTGGCCTAAAGCATGTACCCCACACGCACTGAGCATCCTGTGAGTGAGGACTGATCACGTCCTGAGCAGGCTCCAGGTTGATGAGTAAAGCAGGGCAGGGTGTCAGCAACATGCAGCTCTGGAGCCATACAGCAATAAAGGCAATAATAACCCCTAATTAATAGCTAACGTAAGGACAAATAAAAGAAATGTTTAAGATGAACATCAACCATAAAGATACGTATTGAACAGAGTTATTTGCATTTCCAAGCACTTCAGCTGGTTTCTTGATACATATACAACAGGTTACTGCCAAACATTAAAAGGCTGCGATGATGAAGTCAATTTCTAATTGTTAGAATTTTCATTGTTCAAATTGTCTGCATCTCTGGCAGTATACTTTCCAACATAAGTTTCTCAACTTTTTACAAGGTTGAAGTAAGGCTTGAATTTTCCTTATCCACCTTAAAAGGTGCCAATGTAATTGCTGCATCTTTTAAGGTGGAATGGGAAAATTTGGTAGAAAAGTATTCAGCCAGAGATGTAGATAACTGAGCTAAAGCAAAGGAAAGTAAGTCTACATTTTATTTATATTATATTGAGCCTGTATTATCACATACTGAGACATATCAATACCAAATATGTTAAAATATTTGGCCAGTTTCAATAAAATGGACATAAAATGTTTTGGCTACCAAAGTGGTTGTGGCTCTTCTTATCATTTAGGTTGCCGACCTCTAGACAGAAGACAAAACTGTATGCATTTTATTCCCACTAATGTGAACAAGTCATCAGTAAATTAATCACGTAGATGTTAAGAAACCTGGAATTCGTTAAAAGTTTTGCCTTGTTCAGTATAAAATAAACATAATTAAGTGACGACTATTAATACGACTTCTTCAATGTCTCCAAAAATCCACAACAAACTGTTTTGTGCGGTGTGTGAGACGGTTGTTGTGGCTTCAGCTCTGCTACCTTGCTGTAGGTGGTTTCATCATTGTTGCTAATGAGACCAGATACACTGGTGCCCAGAGCAAACTTTACAATTGAGTGGCTGTTTTAATCCACCCATATGGTCATACACACACTTATTCT
This sequence comes from Duopalatinus emarginatus, assembly GCA_028565595.1. NCBI lineage: Eukaryota > Metazoa > Chordata > Actinopteri > Siluriformes > Pimelodidae > Duopalatinus > Duopalatinus emarginatus. Next base: position 6,864,289 of record JAOVVF010000032.1, on the reverse strand, counting down.
CATATTAATTGTGCCATCTTTCATTCTTCCTGGCATATTTGTAATTTACATACTAACCATTTATTAAATTGAAAACAGCATTTCAAGATATATTTTTGTGCTGGAAAATAGATTTATCATTTATCTAAGCCACACCAGGGATATGCTGAGCTCTTTCTTCATGTCGACTTTCATCTGAATATATGATTGACGGTAGAATTTCATTTCGTAAGCTTTGTTACTCATTGAGTTTGTTTTCCAGGAGTCACAGTGGAGAAATCACTCAACGGAGTAAACGCTAGACCAGAACTCTTTGCTGCCTCATCCAAGAAAGTCCCAGATGTCAACTACTTCTATCGGTATTAGCGCAAGTGATAGAAACAGCTAAACTCTTCTCCTCTCTATTAGTCTTATATAAAATCCATGTGGTAGCCATTCTGTTTTTGGCCATACTGTTCTTTACATAATGCAGAAGATTTAGCGTTGTGTTAACTTCTTCAGGTCTCCACAGACGACTTCTTCTTGCCAAAACGGGCGAAATACAGTGCTCACGCTACGCTGTAACCCTGAGAAGTCCTCTATAGGAGAAATATCTGTACCCAGGTATACCATCTTCATATGCTCCATGTGCCGAGTCTTTACAGTACATGCTTTTAAATGAACATTAATCTTGTTCTGTAGTTGAAGTCGTTGTGGTGAGGGAACCGCAGTGATATTTCTGCTTTGTCTGCAACCATCCTGCCCTCATGGAACTATGGGGTTCATTCGTTCTTTAAGCATTTGGCTTGGATTATGAAGTCCCAGTAAGACAGTTCTTATATTGGATCATACATCATAAAGACTGTGCCACTAGTACAAACCTTGTGTCTTAGCTCCATGAGCTGCGAAAGTTCTTCTGCTACTTTTGAACTTCTGCAGTATTAGTCTGCAGTGATGGTCTCTACAGTAAAGTTTGTGGAGTTTGAGTTTAAATTACTGGTTTGTGGTAATGTTCATGGGTGACATGATGGAGGAACAGGTAGCATTCCCGCCTCCCAGTTTCCCAGTTTGATCCTGACCTTAATTCATTGTCTGTATAGCGTTTTTTATACTCTCTTTCCTCCTGGTTTTTCATTTTCCTCCCACCTCTCAAAAAGGTTGGTGTTTAGAGGTGTGGTTGGCCATCATTGGCTCCCATGTGAGAGACTTGGGTTCGATTCCCGGTCTGGGCAGACAGACTGTGCTACACCAATAAGGGTCCTTGGGCAAGACTCCTAACACTATGTTGGCCCACCTGTAATACCACTAACCTTGTAAGTCGCTCTGGATAAAAACGTCTGCCAAATGCCGTAAATGTAAATGTAAAAACGTGCTGGTAGGTGGTTTGAATTGAACGTGTAAGCGTGCATGGTGTCCTGTGATGGACAGGTGTCCCATCCAAGGGCTTATGACCATTTCGTGCCTGATTGTTTTGGAATAGACTCCACAACCACCTCAACTCTGGCCTGGTTCAAGATAAAGTGTGAATGAGTGAATGACAGTTTGAATGACCCAAACAGGATGCTTTTGGTAATTGTTTTCTCACTATCAGTTTTCTCTCAGCTTAGTCATAGACAACTCTATATCCCGGGTTGAGTAATCGCTAATGCACACTATGAAATCTAACACATTTCTACCATCAGGGCAGGCAACGGCGCCAACTGCCCTTTTCTGCACTCACAGAAGCCTATGATTTCCTAGTCTTGCTCTGATTGACAGACGAAAGAGGACCGTTTTTTCCAGAAAGAGAGAGCAAGAAAAAAAGAGAGAGAGAGAGAGAAAGAGAGACCAATTATACTATCTTGGACTGTCAGCTACAGTGCCTGTGGCATTCATTGTCACGACTATTAGGGCAAATACTTACAGTTTCACCACTTGGGAATCCGAATCGAATGATTTATTCAAAAGGTTAATTAAATTCTTGATTATTGTTGTGTTTACTGTACTGCATGATTTAAGTCATGAAGTCTGGACTTCTGTATAATTTAGAAGGAAAGAGGACCGGACTGAGGGCTCTGCTGAGAGCTGTGTTGCTGTGTGTTCATTTTTTCAGGGAGTGTCCTGCAGGAACTTGTGATGGCTGCACCTTCCACTTTCTCTGGGAGAGTTCAAGCGCCTGTCCACACTGCACTGAGGAAGACTACCACCAGATCGAGGGAGCTTGCAAAGGAGGAGTGCAGGTGCTCTTTATTTAGCCTGTAAATGCTTTCACATCATAGTGGTCATGTTGAATCTCTGGTGGTAGGCAGTTTCGGACCTTTCATGAGGTTTTTTTACCACTCATCCAGTTAGGACTTCTGGATGTCAACATGTCAACCAATTTTATAAGCAGGACAATGCACACATTCTGGACAAAGACATCATTTAAGAAGTGTAACTCTGGGTTTTTGCCTCCTCTAGTTGCACAACTTTAGTTGCCAGTGGGTGTATTTACTGCACTCAGGCCTTGCCTATTTTGGCAAGTCAAGATGGATTCAAGCTAAAAATACAAAACATTCTGCAGGGTAATGCTTGAGTATAAATTGCATCCATGCAGTGCATCAGAAAGGGCCAAAACTTTAACTTCTCGCTTACTTCTATCTATTTGTGACAAAGCATTAGCACTGTTCTGATACATACATGGACACCAATGTTATCATGAACCAATATCATAATTCCTCAACATTTTAGTCATTATATTGCTTTACTTTTCATTTATGTTAAACACTACTCATTTTTTTCCAATGCATGCCCTGGCCAATTCTTGTTGCCAATGGTTACTGAAAATTTATATTTAATTACATGTGGCCACTTTCCCCGAGTTTTATGTTTTTTCCCAATATGAATGGTTGAAGTGATGGAGGCCATTTATGTCCAACTGAAATAGTCGTCCTTAAACAGAGAGGGGAAGGTTTGTGAACACAGGCAAACTGAAATAACCAGGCAATAGCAAGAGTCAGAGTTTTGGAACAACAGCAGAGTGTCAGAAACCAAAAAAAGCAAAACATAGCTGAACCACAGCTTGGCATTGGCAGCATGGTGAGCTGCTAGTCTGTAATAACCTGAACAGAACACAGGGCTTGAGTATATAAACTAAGGCGAAACATAATCTGCTCACAACACAAAGTTAGTAAGCAGGGGACTAAGAGCAGCTGGGAAGTGAAGTAATGTGGCTGGGGGCAGCCATCTTGTCTGGCCCCTATGGATTCTGGGAGGGATGTGGTCATGGAACATTGCAGCATGCCTTGAGCATAGTGAGGGCACAGCCCTTACATTTACCCCAGTGGTTTTAGGCCACTGCACTGCTCTACAGCCAGATGTGATAGTTATCACATGATGTGTGATTCAAATACAGTGTTTAAATAGTGTGAACTCCCCAGCGTTCAAACATAATTTAGCCTCTCCGATGATCCCTGAAGTAAATCAGGCAAAACACTTGATGATATATGGAGCAATTAAGATGCACTTGAATGTTTAAGTGTTGGCATATTTTTCTTTCCAGGACACTGTATATGTTTGGACAGAGCCACGGCTTTGTACAGGAGGAGTATCTCTGCCAGCAAAGAGGAGCAAGGCATGTGAGATGATCGATTTCTGGCTGAAGGTGGGAGCTGTAGTGGGTGCGTTCAGTGCCGCCCTCCTAGTCGCTCTCACGTGCCACTTTTGGAAGAAGAACAAAAAGTAAGACCTTCAGCTGGTTGAATATAATCGTCTGCTCAGAAAGAACAGGACAAAACACAGGGCTTAAATACCTAAACTAAGTCAGGGTGCTGAATACAGGCGGGATATGGAGTAACATGGCTGGGCATGGCCATCTTGCTTAGGTGCTGGGGTTCTGGGAAATGTGGTCCACCTGAGTGCAGCATGGCAGGGCTAAGTCTCTGTCGGGCATTTCAGAAATTTCTTGACATTTCTGACAGCTTGTTGGAATGTACAAGTTATCCACAATGCAACAAATAGTCACCAACCATCTCTAAACCTGTACTACAACTGTATAGAGTACAATTGGCTTATATAGCATGATATGGAAATTTTAGCAACCTGTTTACAAATGTGTGTATGAAATTCCCATTTTTTCCTCACTCCTTGTCTAGGCTGGAGTACAAGTATTCCAAGTTGGTGATGTCAGCCAATAAGGAGTGTGAGTTACCAGGAGCAGACAGCTGTGCCATCATGGAGGGCGAGGGAGAGGAGGTGGAGGATGATGTAGTTTACACCAAGCCCTCTTTACTAGGCAAGCTGAAGGCCATTGCTACCAAGGTACAAGCTACAAGCTACACAACATGATACTTCTGGTGAACTGTGTGTATCATGCTTTTAGTATGTTCTGTGTGGACGTCATACATCAGAGGCTCATTTATATGTGTTAAATACATAGAGATACAGATAGCCTTGGGCCAGCATTGGCTTGTTCAAACGAGACACCAGGAACAATTGTTTAAATGGGGGAACATTTTTGCAGTGAGATTATGCGATCTAGTAAACATCTATATGATGTGACTTACAACGTTGCCTTCACTTTTACCTCTTTCTTAACAGGTCCGTTATTACGACGCCATGTTTATCATCTTTAAACTCTAAGCTGCCCCCTAGTGGCCGGATTTCTTAACATCCATGCCAACATAATGGCTGCATGGACGCAATGTTGCCTTCACTTTTACCTCTTTCTTAACAGGTCCGTTATTACGACGCCATGTTTATCGTCTTTTGACTCTGAGCTGCCCCCTAGTAGCCGGATTTCCTAACATCCATGACAACATAATGGTCGCATGGACGCAATGTTGCCTTCACTTTTACCTCTTTCTTAACAGGTCCGTTATTACGACGCCATGTTTATCGTCTTT
>JAOVVF010000032.1:6818671-6845022 GCA_028565595.1 Duopalatinus emarginatus | reverse complement strand
ATACACACACAAAAAAAAAAAAAAAAAAAAAGTGTGTGTGTGTGTGTTTTATTTTTTCGCTCTGGCTCTGAATTTGTTCAATGGCGGGTTTATATATTTGTGCATTCAGGTGTATTATTGACGCCCAGGTTCTTGCTCTTGCTCGGGTTCTTGTTCTGCCATTGTACTGTGCTCCTGTGCTCTTATAAGCCTGTGTTTGCAGCAGGGATCTTGTGTGCGATTGGGGGAATCGTAGTCAAACGTCGCTAGTGGCTACATTAGATTGGTGAGACAGAGCCTCTGTTGGAAGTCTTGCCAAAACATAACTTAACAAAATAAGTTGTGCATTGGACAGATTGATAGAGCAGAATGTAGCTCGATGTAACAGAATAAATCTACCGCTTCTTCTTCACAAATTCTTCTTTACTCAAGTAAAGGTAAAAAGTATGCTGCATTAAAACTACTCTTATAAGTACAATTTATCCAAAAATTTACTCTAGTAAATGTAACAGATTAAATGTAGTGAGTTACTACCCACCTCTGTGTGCTAGGACTACACATCCCAAGTGAAATGGCCACACCCATTTCCAGTTCCTTGCCCATTCACCTTGTAGTAAACCTTTCCTTTTGTTCAGTTCGATGCAGAGTACTAGCAAGCCACACTGCCAGGGCCAAGCCGTGTTTCTGTTTATCTGGTCTGTCATGTTCCTGACTTTGGTTTTAAATGGTGGTTTGGACGTTTCTGGTTTATTATTAAAGTACCTGCGTTTGTGTCCCCATCCTTTTCTCAGTGAGTGTCTGTGTTCACTCCATCAACCTTACAATTTTTATGAATTATATGAGACTAATGCTTGTAAGCCAACCTGGCTAGCAGTTAAATTAAACAGCTGCTACTGCAGAGGTGACATTCGTTTACAAACTATTAGCCTAATTGAAACCACAGCAACCCTGACCAGGCAGTTACTAAGGATTAATGAATGAATGTGGTCTCCAGTGCACATCTGGCATCTCTGTTTGATTCCTCCTCTGTTAAGGTATGCACACTTTGTCACTGAATGGTGCAAGTAGTTATATGTACCTGGGTGCAAATAGATTCCTTTACTTTAACGTTCTTTACCATTACATGGGTTGTGCTTTTTGTCACAGCAGTAAATCACAAACACATCATTTCTACACCAGCGTCTGTTTGTCCCACATAATTACATTCCTTTTCTAAAACTGAAAAACGTAAAATGTACTTGGACTCGACACTTGAGATGACCTCCTGCCGAAGCAAGATTAAAACACAGTCCAGTGATATGACTACACGTTTCAACCAATCACATGAAAATGCACCCCCCCCCACTTCAAAATGTAGAAATGTATAAAACATTCAGATGTAAAAAATAATACACAATGTAAAAAAGTGGCTCAGCAACCTCTATAGATCTATAGGAAGCTTTCATATCAAACTACTAAACACATGATAAGGCACAAAGAGCCATCAAACACCGGATCACTGTTGACACTCACTCCAGTCTCACCATGCACTTTATGCATTGCAGAAATACCACACGTTTGTAAAGGTTTGACAATCAGAAGCACTTTGTGCATGCTTTGTGAGAGAAGCGGTTCACGAAAAGCACTAGCGGACGATATGAATGCTTACTAAAAAAGGACCGTGATACTTCCATCCTCTGGTCAGCCACTCGTTACACCCCCGACATCAACTTCACTCCTGTAATACTATCACCAGGTGGGGTTAAAACCGTCAGTAAATATTATTTACAAAATATACAACATAGAAATACGTACAGAATAGATTGTTACAATGAGGCCTACAAAAGAAAACCACCGGATTTGTCCAGTATTGCAGGCGTAACCACTCAGCACTTTCCCATTGTAGTCCGATGGTGAAACATTTTAGCATTGTTTTTACAACAGACATAATAAAGCTATCAAAAAAAACAAAAGGTCTCCAAAATCACCCTAGAAATGGTTTATAGTGTTTTTTTTTTGCTCCTCTGTTTCTCTACAACAATTTCAGTTAATATGTACAAGCCCTAGAAAATAATTTAATAATAATAATAGTAATAATAATACACACTTTCTACACACTGTGGACAGGAGGAGTTCTTGAATGGAGCACAATGTGTGCTGATTGGCTAACAGTCGCTAAAGAGCAATACGTTGACGAGGGGTCACAGAGAGGAAGTGGTGGAGTCGACGATCTCCCTGCCGTTACACACCGTCGGAACGCAGTGGCCGCTCACAGATGCTGCGGAGAGAGAGGGAGAAAGAGAGAGAGTCAGAGACAGACAGACAGACAGATATGGATAGATTGATAGACAGATCGATAGATAGACACCACAGAATTAGTTTAGCTAACTACAGCCTCGTCTTACTCCTCCATAATAAACGCCCTCCTTTTTTTATGTGTCTGTCAATTTATTTATGAGAAATAAAGTATAAATAAAGATGAAACTGTTTAAACATGATTTTTTTTTGCCTATGAATTAAACATTAATGCCAAGGCACTGGGCTCTGCTTGGGCCTGTTCATGTGCAACAGCGGGAATTACTGTTCTCTTCTCAGCTCCAGGATATAAACGTCTTCATCAGGTGACAATACTGATACACAAATTATGCTTCACGTAGAGAAACCAATAATTAGCAATCACAGCGAGCTGCTTATTTAACCGGTGGAAGCAGAATGCGTTCAGCCTTTCGTGATACCTGTTACTGCGTCTTGAAATGAATCCGCCTATAAATAATCCGAGATGAAGTGTCGCTCGCTAATTTGCGAATGCCTTGGAGTGGCTTTCACGACAAGGTACGTTTGCACTTGCTAACGAACCTGCTGTACGTAAACATTCGTAGTATAAATAGATTATTACAACACGTGTCAGCTGTTATTGAAGTTTCTAGACAAAAGGGCCATTCACACCAAGCATGATAGCTATAGCGAGAACTACACATATATTGATGTAAAAATCAAGTGGATGTTCGATCCCTTGACACGACTGAAGTGACCAAGCCACCTAACTCCCCCAAATTCTACCCATGTGCCATGGATTGGGGCTGCCCCCTGCTCTGGGCAAGTGTTTTCACTGCCCCCTAGTGTTCACTGGTGTGTGTGTTTCATTGCAAGGATGGGTTAAATGCCATGTGGAGCTCATGAGCCTATAATGAATTACTAGGTGGTAGACAAACTAGTGTGCATACTCACATTTTGATGGTTATAGTTAGTGTTCTTGGTGTGGACAGCCCTTTACAGGTCATTGTAGCTCAAGTCCATATATGAGTGCTCACTAGAGTGTCCTGGCATTGTTACTGACTCACTATCTAAAGTGCTTAATATACTACTGGGTTGTAAGGGGTGTTGAAGTCTATCCCAGCACTCATTTGGGAGAAGGCATGAAAACACCCTGGACAAATAGACAGACATTCATACACACTCACATCTAGGGGCAATGTTTCCAGTTTGCTTAACTGCGTGTCTTTGGACTGTGGGAAGAAACCGGAGGTACTGGATGAAAGCCGTGCAAACACTGGGTGGTGGTGTGGTGGTGAAGAGTACAGAAACTCCACACAGAAAGGACCCTGGCTTAGAAATTGAACCCAGGTTTTTGTTTTTTTTTTTGCTGTGAGGTGCCCTACCTTACCTACTGCCTCAGCAGGTTGCACCCTGCGTTCTTATAATTATTTTTAAAAGTGATATCAATATAAAACATATTTTTCCTAACTGCCAGAACATCACATTAAGAAAGACAAATGTAGGGAAATAAAATTTCACATTAATTTTTATATAGCTTGAACCAAGGCAAAAAAAAAAAAAAAAATCAGATCTTACATCTCTGTTGAAACAATTTGGCTGATACCTGGCATGGAAACTAATCAGCTTTCCAGCTACCCAGATGAAAAATTAAGGTAATGTTTGAGGAGTCTATTAAACCACTCATTTGTAATTTGTACAACCTCATGAGGAAGTGAACTTGCTGAAATAGCTCTTATATTATATTGGTTCATATACAATGTGCGATGTAATCACAAAAAAAATAAATAAATATGAAAAATGATGATCTGGGATATTTCTGTGGTCAAGCTCTGATAGACTGTGTTCTCTTACTGCAACAGAAGTCTTTGATGGCTCCTCACCGTGTGACGCGTAGGTAGCGGGCGGACCACTGACGCTGAAGCGGTTCAGGTTGAGCCGGTGGCTGGTTACGTTCTTCTGGGGCTGGAACATGATGATGTGGACTTTAGGAGCAAACATGCAGCCCAGGACAACAAAACCACTGAGACTCACCGATATACACATTGTGGTGGTCTGAACCTGGGGGGAGAGACAGCGACAGTTCACTCAATACTTTACCTCCGCACATACTTACAATCACGCTCATCATCAAATTCTATTAGCTGAAGTAGAATAGGGGGAGTTGCATTAAACGGTGAAAGTGATTGAGCGAACGTGGGGGATAATTACAATGGTAGTTAGCACTGTGGCTGCATAAATAGTGTTTGATTAGATGTTATTTGGACATCTTCCATTAGCAGGCTAATCTTCTCCCCTGGAGGCTTAGATTTTCTCTTCGAGTGCCTCCCTGCCAATCTTTCCAAGATAAGTAAACTAGGAACCCTTAACCATTTAAAGCACAGAATAGCACATAAGAACTCATTTTCTAAGAGTGTGTTCGATCCTGTTTTCCAACCCTAACCCAACCAAGAGTGTGTGAAAACCTTATTTTCTAGGGTTTCTGAAGGTGCCCTGTTTTCTAGAAGAGTCTTCCTCAAATATGCTACCAAATAGAACCATATTAGACCATCTAAGTACCTTTACTTATCCAAAGAACCAGACACGTATCTTATTTCCAGAATGTCAAAAATCCCTGGATCTAAAAGATACAGAGGAAACCTAGTGAGACGCTATACTTGTCTTTGCCCCTTGTCTCAGGTCTTGATATTTGAATTGGTATTCCTTCACCTGCTTTGTTCTGTCTCTTCCTCTCTGCCTGTCTTTTTCTAAGCCTGGTCATATCTCTCAAGTCTCACAGTGGTTCTACAGGCATCAGCACTCTATGTTACAACTCTGTGTCCCAGAGGACCAGACCCCCTTTTACAGGAATGCTCTTTTTCCCCACTTCATTGACTGCAGCCCCGAAAGACCCACAGAACAGACTGAGAAGCGTCCTGCTCATGTCAGCAAGCCATGTGTCTATGCAGCAGTGCGGAGTTAGATACTGTGACTTCTGACGGTGTATGCAGTCTACATGATTCATGACTAATTATTTGGGAAATGCTGATGAGCTTTATTGCTTGCAATACACTGATATTCATTATGAAGGGCTGACTGATTCTGTGCCACGTTTATGGAGGATTTAAACATCTCTACTTTTATGCGGCTAATGCAATGCATGCTTCGCACATCTTAGGACGTTATATAATTGTTTATCAGCATGTATCTATGCTTTGGTGGTGGGACTGCTGTGAATGCTATGATGTCAGTACATCACAGGGCTTTAGCAAAGCATTTTCCTGATTTTCAATTCTCATGTTTTTTTTAAACATAGTGTAACTCAGGAACATTTACATCAACTTAGTTCATCCCTTTTCGGTCTACAGATGGCACATACCCTGTAGTCGCTAGATGTGACATAAAAGATAGGCAGGAAGGCAAGCCAGATGATGCAAGTGGTATACATGGTGAAGCCGATGAACTTGGCCTCGTTGAAGTTCTCAGGGCACTTGCGGGTCTTGAAGGCGTAGACAGTGCAAAGCACCACCAGAACAACATCGTAGCTGAGTGACATCAGCATGCTGGAATCCCGTACATTGCACTTGAGAATGACCGTCTGCCGCTTCTCAGGCAGAGTGAAGCGCCGAGTACCAGGGACCTCCAGCAGCAGCCACATGGACACGAGTAGAAGCTGGACGGAGATGAGTGCCAGGCAGATGAAGACCTGTGAGCTAGGGCTGATAAAGCGTGGCCGCTGTACACCACCGTCTTTCACGCCGCTGAAAATACGGGCAATGCGGTTGGTCTTCGTCAGCAATGCCGAGTAGCAGACTGCGAACGAGGTTCCAAGGCCGAGACGCCGCAGTGCACACACGGCCGGTGAGGGCTTGGCGATGAAGACAAAAGTCATGGAGTAGGACATGAGGACTCCAAGAAGCAGGATGTAGCACAGCTCTCGTCCAGAGGCTTTGACCAGCGGTGTTTCGTTATGTCGGATAAAAACGGCGAAGACCAGTGAAGTACAAATAAAGCCCACGCAAGCAATGGAGACAGGGCCAATAGCCCAGGCATCCTCCCACATAATGTAGTCCTCAGGCAAGTCGTAGCAACCTGTCAGATCTGGCCGTGGCCACTGACCCAGAGCGCAGGGCGCGCAAGTGAATTCATCCGGCAGATATTCATATGGCTCGCAAGGGGTGCAGATCCAGCAGCAGTACTCGCCTGCTTGCATCTTCTTCATCTCGTTTGGAGCACACGGGTCACTGCATTGTGAGGTCGGAACGCCTGTTCCACGTGGCCAGCCAATCAGGTACTCATGAACTGACAGCGTTTCTGCCCATTCACCAACATGGATGTAGCCAAACCTGTCGGTACCTGGCAATCGCTGGTAGTTGAAGATGTTGTATCGGCCCATGCCATCTCCATATTGATCAAACTTTACCACGTTTTCTGAGCCAGGAGAGGAGAATGGAGCTATACAAAGACAGAGAGAGATACAGAGAGAGAAGGAGACAGAGAATGAGAGAAATTGAGCAAGGGTAAGAATAATAGAAAGAGACATCAGGACACAATTGAATACCAACCATAAACATGTAACTACAAGACTGTTAAAGGAGGAGAAAAGACTGTGAGTTTAAGGTTTCTGTTCTGTATGCTTCTTGTTCACAGCGAAAAAGAAACAGCACACGAAGCAAAATGTGTACTTCTGTACCTAATACTGACTTCAATTATAATCAGTAAGCGTTACAACATGGCTGCAGGCACACACAAAGCAATTAAACAGTAGGCTGCTAAAACCATAAGAGGGCATAATGAACCCCCATGGTTACACATTCTAAACAAAATGCCAGTATACTGAAATAGGATGTACTATAAACAGCACCATCAGCCTGGGAGAGCAAAGGCATTCACAGTGTAAAAGGTTTGCTATAGACTTTCATTGTGTTCGACTTTAAGCACCATTTGGCTTACATGAGTTATGAGTTCTCTCCTAAGCTTGACACCCACACAATGTCACACACAAAGGTAGGAGGTTAAGTGTTTTTTAGTAGGTATGATAGAGAACACAACAGCCAGCTACATATATGAAACCTACATTGGGGGTCGCCGTAGCCTAGAGGTTAGGAAACCTGCCTTGTGACTGGAAGGTCCTGGGTTTGATCCCCAGATAAGTGGGGCAAGACATGAATGAAGTGACCTTGAGCAAGGCACCTAAGTGCTACATGCAGTGGTTTGTTGTTCACTGTGTTCACTGCCCCCTAGTGTTCACTGGTGTGTGTGTGTTATGCATAGGTCAAAAATTTCTCTGCATGCAAGTACAGTAGGCAAATCGTTCACTTTCAAAAAATAAACTGCATGTCTGCACATGCTAGAACACTGACTAGGATGATCAATAAACATATCCAGGTTTGCAAATGTGTCTGCGGAGACACAGCAGCTATGCCCAAATCTACCAAATCTCTATCTTTTAGCCAGATTATTCATGAATTTCTATTCTGTGTCTATTCTGAAATGATCATGACTATTCCTGTGTCCCTATAAAGGCTTATTAACAAACAGACTAAGCAACCAAAAAAGCTGAAAACCCATTTCAGAAGCTGAAGTTCATATGCAAATGTGCACATACATAAACCCAGGGCTGTTAAACAACACTTGGAAAAACCCAGCGGTAGAAATAGCAGCACTGTCAGTACCTTATCCTTGAATTCTTCCTGAAGGTTCCTCATAATTGCTCCCAACTAGAGAAACACACTCTTGTCTGTAATAGTCATTAGTCAGTCATTATCTTCTTAGCTTAACCTGTCAGGGTCACGGTTTTGCCCGGAGCCCATTCGGAATCACTGGGCGCAAGGCAGGAATACCCCCAGGACAGGGCACCAATCCATCGTAGGGTACTACATACAAACACATACCTATTCATTCACACACTCACACCTAGGGGCAATTTAACATATCCAATTAGCCTACCATGTGGGTTTTTTTTAGGAGGTGGGAGTAAACCGGTGTGAGGCTCGAACCCACAACCCCAGATCCATGCAGCTGTGTAACACACACTACCTGAAGCCCCATCTGTGATAATTTATAATAACATTTCAAATTATAAGCAAACCTGATTTAAATCAATTTGACCAGGAACTCCCACAAGCTTCGTATCTGACAGCTAAAAACCTCCTATGAGACCCTGATACACACCTTTACTCTCAAGCACATACACTATGCTTCTATCTTTCTGACATAGAACATCATTATGTTCAATCTGAACAACTAGATGTAATTAGTTATATACTTAATTTTATTCACCTTGTAGTTTTTATATAATTTATGTTTGACATTACAACTGGTTGAGATTAATGGTGGTGGAATAGTGGTGGCTTCATAATGGTGTGAGGTTTGTTTAGCTGGCATTCCATGGGACCCCTGGTACATCTACAGATAACTCTGCCAGGTCAACGCTACGTGTGCCTCCTTTTCTGATTAGTTACACCCGTTCATGTCCTGCATTTATTCGGATCGATTTGGCCTCTTCCAACAGGACACACATCTGAGTTTGTCATTCCCACCAGATCTCAACGCTATTGAACACATCTGGGATGCCATGCAAGGCGTGGGAAAAAAAGAAATCCTACACCTTGGAATACAACCTTGGACCTGCCAAGTATTAGACAGCTGTACCAGTTTTTCTGCCACTTTAATGCACATAGCAGAGCACTATATGTACACATAGATAACAACCAAGGTCGTAGCCATGGTAACAGTTACCGTAACCTAGGAGTGAAAAGTGATGTATCTCCTGTCAACACATCCGTGCTTCAGAGCAAAATAAACAAATCAACTGTGTTAGATAGACGGTTGATATTTCAATCTGGTGAAGAGAAAAGGAATGTGCTGGAAAAAACAGACGAGTGCGAGAAAATTGTATATATTGTACAAGAAATGCTGCATCCGAGGCTGTGGAACAGCTGTGCAGTGTAGCAAGAGGGACATAGATCTGTAAAGCCTCAGTTCATATGATGATTATGTACAATGCAACAAAAATCCATATATACATACGGTGTATTAGGTAAGGACGTGACTGCATTGAATGGTGCTTAACGCTGGTCTAAGTCCGTATGTGATATATCACTGCGAGTGTAATTGCTCTGAGGGGAACGATGACTCGTCAGATAGGAAAAAGAGGTTAGGCATTATGAACCCCATCCATCACCATGGTAATATCAACGTGAGCATTCGCACACACATGCACATACTGTACAAACGCCACTGCATGTACGCGTGCACATATACAACACACATACACAGATTTGTCATGCTATTCTTGAGAGGACCATCCAATCAGATAAAAGATAATGTTGTAATTATTAACCTAAACCTAAACTGTAACCCTTAACTCTTAATAAAAAGGCAACTTTTTTTATTTTTGTTAATAAAACACCCCAAATAATTAGATATTCATATCCTTCTTGTCCCAACAAGATACACTATATGGACAAAAGTATTCAGACACCTACACATTACACATTACACCAACAGGAACTTTTATTACGTCCCATTCTAAACCTATAAGTATTAAAAATACAGTTCGTCCCTCCTGTACAGCTACAACAGTTTCCACTCTTCTAGAAAGGCTTTCTGCATGATTTTGGAGTGTGTCTGTGGTCATATTTGCCCAATCATCCAGAAGAGCACTTGTGAGGTCAGACAGTGATGTCGGATGAGAAGACCTGGCTCTCAATCCTCATTCTAATTTATCCCAAATGTGTCCGATGGGGGTGAGGTCAGGGCTGTATGTGGGCCAGTCAAGTTCTTCCACACCAAACTCACCCAACCATGCCTTTGTGGAACAGAAATGTGTTGTATGTGTCTTATGTGTGGTTTCCCGAAACATTATGATTTCAAACAGTATGATTTCACTGGAATTAAGGGACCTAGACCAACTCCTAAAAAACAAGCCCATAGCATCATCCCTCCTCCACCAAATATTACAGTTGGCACAATGCACTCGTTCTCCTGGCATTCACTAGGTGCTTGATTTTTCACATTTGCCTCAATAAGACTGAATGAAGCCCCTGAATTTAGTGATTAATAGGTGTGTGTCTATATAGAGTATAAAATCAAGCACCTCCAAAATCTTGTAGAAAACTGACCCAGAAGAGTGAAAGCTGTTATAGTTGCAAACGGGTGACCAACTCTATATTAATGCCTATGGATTCATAAACGATACTGTAGCGGTAACGTGTAGATGCCCAAATATTTTTGTCCATATAGTGTATAAACGCACACACATACACACATAGCAAGAATGCGGGAACACAGTCCTCACATTTCAGCACTTCATATTGCTGGAACGAATTAACCTTTAGTTTATCTGTTCATCTCATTTTACATCATCAACACTTAGCATTAATCTTTATACTCAGCAGACGCTCCCCACACCCTCAGATTAAGTAATCAGCGTCTAGTAACAGGATAATTACCTTTAATAAAATTACTCACGACAAACACAAATTGCAGCTAATCAGCTTGCACTAAGGCTCCAGGGGAAGTGCTGAACATTTTGTAAAGCATCAAAAGCTTCTTAATACAGGGTGAGACAAAACAAAGGGGATTTACATTCCTATTTATCTGAATAATGGTTTATTTGATTACAGTATAATATGTATATCATCCTTATCAGGATAAGAGTTAAGTGTACTTAATATATATATTTGCATATCTTTGGCAAAATCTATATGATTAAAGAAGACACACCATTTTTCCACAAGTTAATTCAGTTACCACTGGGTCTTACTGAAATGTCTGTGACATTCTTTGTTCAAAATATCACGTAGATGTAATACTACAGGTGTCTTTTCTCCTTGTATAAAACACCTCTGTCCAAATGCTCAGTTTCAGTGCCTGTTGCTTTAAATGATAATGAGTCACTGCTCACTCCACCCCACTCTGCTGCAGGGTGTGCCCATAGACTTATTACATGAAGCTGCTTTGGACCACGAGAGTGAGGTCAACCACAATGTCCATCACATCAGCCAATTAAAAAAAATAAATAACTAAAAATATATATATTATCTTTGCATAAAAAGCTTTATGATGTTTCAAATTTCTCAACCAATTTTAATGAGTCGTTTTAATATTCAAGGGTTTCTGATCTACATGGAGAACAAATTTGATAATTAGACCAAAATCACTTCTAGACACTAGATGAGTGTGTTTAGTTTTACATGAAGTGAATGACTACATTCAAAGTACATAAACATTAAAAGGTATGGTAAACTTGTTTTTAATTTCTGTGATGACCCATGTTGTACTGACCCAGGCTGTAAAAACAGTCAAACACTAAATTTTTAGAACTTACAGGGTACATTAACATCAGATATAAAGTTCATCGACTGTGCTCTGAGGCTGGAAGCAGATGTAGTAATGTGTGTCGGTCCGTTCAGCCCACAACAGTACATTTTCCTTAACTTTCACTTTATACTGGAGCATCTGTGACTCATGACAAATAAACAAAAAATGGTGTTCTTTTACAAACGTGATTCTCAAGCTGTGGGTGGAGATACTTTCGCAGTGGGTAAAAATTTTGAGATGGAGGGGTGGTGTTATTCTAATAAGGGCCCTGTGGGGTGTCACAAGGGGAGCTAAATCTGAACGGCTTGTTGAATCTTGTGTTTTCTTATCTAGGCAGCCCACACAGAACTAACTGGATTGTTTTATTTCAGAGTTTGTGGGTTGGTGGACTCTCCAGATACACAAATGACTACATATGCACAAAAACTGAAAAGTGTGTTTTTTATGTCGACTTAAACAGAATTTACAGGTGTTAGGTTTCAGAGACCTTGTATTGTAAGTTTCCTACTGATGACTAATGAAAAAAATACAAGACAAAATGCTACAAAATGCTATTTTTCTTTACAGCATCAACCAACAAATTGGAAACAAACATGTACTATATGTAGTTGTACTATTCATCCTTCATACACTTCTTCATTCTTTTTTTAACTGCCAAAACACAGTCCTGACATCTTTGTTACTCTGCCAGATATCATACACTGGTGTATTTAAATAAAGAGTGGAGATGGAGTGGGTCGGAGGAAACGTTTTCTTTATTCTTGCTACTGATCCAATTTTTTTGGCAAGGGCAGACCACAAATGGTATGGAGAATAACTGTAGAGCTGTAAAAGTGAGGACGGCTCTGATAACATGGAGATCTGTGTGGATTCTTCTATGCTCTAGTCACTAAGGAACGCTGATTAAGAGGAGAGCCTTGGAAAGAACTGAATACCAGAGAAGAGACTGGGAAGTGGTTGGTGTGGAAAAGTAAGCGTGAGTGAGAGAGAGAGAGAGAGAGAGAGAGAGAGAGAGAGAGAGAGGGAGGGAGGGAGGGAAGAAGGGAGAGAGAGAGAGAGGGGAAATGATAAGATGATGACTAATTTAACGAGAGGTTGAAGGGCCAAAATCTTCATTGCCAAAGACAGCTAGCTTGCAAATACAGAAACTATAACAGAAACTATCAGAACATGGAGCTTCAGTCATGGTCTTTTATACTTTTTATACTTTAATTTTCATATCTTTTCTAATTTTGGATAATTTGGATAAAATTATGTTTTATGTTTAAAGGGGACATGTTATAAAAAACAGAACAAAACAACTCTTTTTCAGTTTTTTGTGTACAATCATTTTTGTATCATTGACTTTAAAACAAAATAAACCAGTCAGTTTTGTATGTACTGCCTAGATAGCTAAGTGGACAAAGTTTATTTTTAATGATAATGTCAGCTACAATCGGCAAAAACCCGTAAGTGTGTAGTAAAAACTTTGTGCCTGTCTGTTTTTACACCCTACAACACAGGTTATCACAGGATTAAAAAAACTATGTAACAATTACTTATAAGGTTATAATTAACACTTACTTATAAGGTATTGAATGTAAGTACTATGTAAGTTCACTTCATAAAAAGCCTAAACACACCACTAGTGTCTAGCAGTGATTTTAGCCTAGCTACTGATTAATTATTAATGAATTAGATTCATTGGAGACTTTTTTGTCCTCCATGTAGATTATAAACGCTTGAATGTAAAAACGACACCTTTCAAATTGTTTGAAAAATTATAGATCTTTATAGAGCTTTTCATCCGGAAAAACACCATCTTCAGGTACCCAAAAATGGCGGACATATTGAAGATTGCATAACGTGATATGCCTATGGGCACACCTTGTAGCAGAGGGGTCGGAGTGAGCAGTGACTCATTATCATTTAAAGCGAGAGGCTCTGAAACTGAGCATTTGGAAAGAGCTGTTTCAGACATGGTGAAAAGACACCTGTAGTATTTAATATATATGTGATATTTTCACAAGGAATGTCACAGACATTTTATTAAGATTAACTTGTGGGAAATTGGTATATGTCTCCTTTAACTTATTTAACTTATTGTAAAAATAGTCCAGTCGAAGATAGAATAGTAGACAGTGTTAAGAAACAAGGTGGAGATAATTATAGCTTATTACACATACTGTATATAATATACTGAGCTACTGAACGCAAATGTAATCCAGCAGAATTTCTTGAAGGTCGTTTCCTCGTCGGAGAAAAACCATAGTCACACAAAATGAGTGTCATAATCTCTTTCTCTCTCTCGCCCGCTCTCTCTCTTTCTCGCCCTCTCTATCTGGACTAATGTACTGTTTGTCAGGTCACTTTAAACTCCTTACACTCCATGGTGACATGCTGCCCTGTTGCCTGTCAGTTTTGTCATGCAGAAACTGAGCTTGTGCAATCAGTGACTCAGGTTCCATAACATCTTACAAGTGGAGAGGAATAAACGACTCTCACAGCTCTTACAGCCAGCTCTCACATCCTCTAACTCCTCCACACAATCCCCATTCAGACCCGAAGGTTAAATGCAGATGAATATAAAGACAGGTGATAAATGAAAGAAAAGAATCTTGGGTCTGTTCTGGGTAGTTATAACAACAGTTATTTTCGCAGGCATGCTTTAGAGAGAAGAGTATGAAGGTATAATGTCCGATCATTATCTGATCTATTGTCCTACGATATGATTGGTCTTTTGCAGGATGACGTCCCTATCCACGGGGGTCAGTGATAGGAGAATTTTGGAGCGATGAATAAGTCCACGATCTCAACCGCCATCAGCAAAAGTCAAATTAAGGGAATGAAGTATAGTGTTCATGCCTCCAGTACGTTTATTAATTAAAGCCAAGCCACACTGGAGCTGTTTGTTGGCCCAACACCTTACAAGTTGTACACCAAAATATAGCTTGCAAGAAAGAGTTATAATATACAAAGACCGGGGTATCAGTATATCAGCCTTATTAACCATGTACACTTACAAAACCTTTATTTTATTTTATTTTATTTTATTTCTTTTACAATTACAATTAAAAGGTGCGAATGAAAGCAGAAAAAAATAGATCTAATGAAAAAAAGGAAAAGTGTAAAACATGGAAAAGTATAAGGATCTGTGTGACTCTGACAATGACCAAACTATGATGGCTAGATGACTGAGTCGTAGTATCTCCAGAAGAGCTGGTCATGTGGGTTGTTCCCGGCATACAATTGTTAAAACCTACCAAATATGAATCGGTAGCAGGGCCATTAATATGAGGCTTGGCTGTCAAGTCTGATCCCACAAAAGATCCCACAGAAGGATCTAGTGATAATGTCTTCGTACCAGACACCACAGCACACCTTTAGACGTTCTGGTGTTTCGGTGGCTGTCTGAGCAGGTGGCTTTAATGCTATGGTTGATCAGTGTAAATGCATCAAAGTGCCTTAATATTAGAATGCTGTCTAGGAATGAGGTATAATCATGTTAATGTTATTTGTGTAAGTAATCAACACTTCCCTTAAGCTGAAGCTGAAGCTGCTCCCGGGAACGTGTCTCACTGCTAATCCCAGATAAAGCTACTCTTCGGAGCCAAGATCCTTTTCCAGTGAAAAAAAATGACTAAGTTAACTAGTGCTATATAATCAGATAAATAAACTAATTGTAAATAAAACCTACATCAATAATTCACAGCTCATAGTGTTGAATTTAGCGAAGTGATATCTGACACTTCAGGTTAAGATACAAGAAAGTATAGTCAAAATGGTTTATTTGTATATATATATATAGTAACATATGGTAGATGAATAGAGCATGTAATTATTTCTAGTAAAAAAAAAAAGTGGAAATAGTACAGTGTGAGGGATGAAATGTAGCATGGTGATGTTGCCACTCTACAGCTCCATGGTCCCCTGAGCTTGACTTATAGACAGAGCAGACCTGGTTCCTTTATTTCTCTGCCCTCACAAAAATATGCTAGTAGGTGAACTGGTGACTATAAACAGCCACGGATGTCTGTTGTATGTCATCCAGGATGAATTCATAACTCATGCCCAGTTTTCCAGGAATGCACTGCAACCCCAGTAAGGATAAAATGGAAAAAATAAGGAATAAATGTTGTATAGGAGCCAAAGAGTGAGGTTCATTCTGGGTTTGTAATTAAACGGTAGTTTGTATCTGAATTGCTTCAGTATGTACAAAACAAATAGAAATGCAAAGTGCTTGCAAAATAGAAAAAAATAGATTATTCCAGTAAATAACATGTAAATATTTGGTCTTGCCAAAAGTGAACAAGTCTCTTCCTTGCTGATTCAATGTGCTTTTTCCAAGATAGGAACAGAAATATGTCCTTAGAAAAGTAAACAGCCTGGCCAATAAAACCCTTTATCTCCTGTCTTATTTATTAGTTTAATTTAGTTTAGAAACATTCAGGCCCGACTAGCTACGGTCACTCCGTATTGCACTCTGAATTGGACAAATACAAATGATTCACTATACACATAACACACCCAGGTACCCATTAACTATTAAATTAAATGAATGAACAGGCCCAGGCACAAAAAAAATGAGATGGCGCTCTATTTATGCGAAGAACGATGACTAAGGAAGTGTGCGCAGGTGCATTATTATAAATTAATAGGTGAATTTACAATTATAACCTAAAATAGTATTTTCCATCATCTGCATAGCTGCTGTAAATGACATCTTAAACACATTCGTACCAAACGTGTTCACATTCAGTATTTATGAGTTCATGGATCAGTGTGCGAATGTCTAATCATGTCTGGTGTATTTATGTATTCTGTGGAACAAAGGACCCGGGAGCGATTTTCTTCTCTCGGTCTAGAAAGCCGTATTGTTTTACCACTGCAGCAAACTTTTACACAAAACTATCCTGGCATTCCAGACATGAGGCGGTGTAACCGTAGGTTTACACAGCGCTCATTAGACGCTATGACTAATTGAAACACGAACAGAATCCGAGCAGCTGCACAGGCGCTTGTTTTTTTTTTATGAGATGAGGCCTTGCTGTATTCAGTGAGAGCACACCTAATCTGGAACAGCCCGCGTCAAACCGCATAATGCGGTAATGAAGCTGGATTTTAGTCAAACAGTTAGTCCAGGTCCTTAATGGCATAATGAATTTGGATCTTATGAAGTCTCAGATTGGGTGGGAATATGCCATGGGGAAGCGATCACAGTTAACAACAACAGATGGTACCTGACAGCCATGTTTGTTGTCATGCAAGTCACAATAAGCCTTGTCGCCAATGACGACACCTGATCATTAAGCTGTTCGAAAATTTTTGGGTAGAAGGCACTAACAGCGCTACTTTACTGCTAGCATACTGATTTTGTGCTTCGCTGACGTTCATCAAGTATCAGATTGTTCACTGTAAAATAGATGCAGCTTGTAAAATAAATGAAACATTTGTTTATTGGCTTGTTTGCATACAGGCGTGTAGTTTACAAGCACTTGCCACATTAATAATGCAAACCTGCATGTACGTATGTGCTCGCTGCTGGGAAAATAGCAGTGATTCATTAAACAGGAATTAATCTCAAAACAAGAGTGAAATGATGTAATATTTGTTATAAACTGCAGATGAATTGCAGATGAATAGCAGATTTTTTTGGAGTATGTAAAAAGGAAAAACTCCATGGAAAAGCTGCTGAACTTATAGCGTCTGCTGTAATACATTGTACAGTCTTCATACAGTCTGAATATGTCATTCAAAGAGTTGTATTTGTTGTTGATGACACTTAGTTTTCTGCCAGGCGTGTAATCCATAAAATTTTATTTTCGCTCTTGACAGAACGTTACTCCAGGACGTAATCCGAAACGGCACGGATTCAATAAGTGACTTGTAGATGGCGGCTATAACGGCTCTATTTATGTTCAATCTTCCCAGCATTCTCAGTATTAAAAATGCCTTAGATCTAATTTTTTTTTTCGTGAATCAATCTTCATGCCTCCTCACCACCTCTTCACATGAATCGAGTGATTGGATCACAAGACAAGACACATTTGACCCCATTCAGACCTGTTCTCACAGAAGCTCTGTCCACTCATGTTGGATCTAAATGGGGTTCAAATTCCTACCTACACAACCTTCTTTCTTTTCCACAGCACGCCTGCTGGTGGAAAGCAATGTTAGTCTTTCTGTAAGCAAATTTACTTTTTTAGGCAAATGCTTTGAAAACAACTACAGCGTGCAGCACCTCTGGCAGCTTTAGATCGATGAACGTTCCTACTGATTAAAATCTTCCCTCCAGTCACCCTGAAAGTCAGGGTGTGCCATTAGTTTTTTAACCTGAACATCCTGAAATAATTTGATGACCTAGTGAATTTCTACCATAATTACATAGATGCAAATAACTGTAAAAAGAAAAAAGAATTATGCTAATTTATAAAATGCAGGTAAGCAACACATCCTACTTCCGGGATGCCTCAAGCATGAATAATGTCTTAAACTTTAAAAATATATTATCTTCTAAATATTTTTAGCCATAGAATATTATGTGGAGTTTGAATCCACATAATGCCACAACCATCCATGGCCAGAAGTTGACAGCAATATTTGACATGCTCTCAGGAATGAAGGGGTCGCATATTCTCTTTCTCATACATCTACGGCATTTAGAAGACACTCTCATCCAGGTTGGCTTACGAACATTCTTAGTCATTAACTTGGAATATCCACAGTTAGTGGGGATCGAACCCTAGGGATGCAAGGAATGGTTCCCTAACCGCAAGGCCATGGCTGCCCGATGGGAAAATACCAACCCTAGTGACACTAGCTACTCATTTGTGTCTGTGAGTTAATGCATACAGAAGTGGGCAGAAACCTTCAATGGTGTTTTACCACCTCCGTTCATTGCATAAGTAGCAGTTTGAAAAGATGCTGTCAGTTGACATTACATTCCTCGGGGCAGCTGTGGCTTAGTGGTTAGGAAACCAAGATCCTGGGTTTGATCCCCTCAGAGGGCAAGACATAACTGAGGTGCCCTTGAGCAAGGCGTGGCACTTCCCCGACTGTGCAGTGTGGGAGTCAGTGAGTTTCACAGCTTGGCATGCTGGACTGCACATTTGTCAATGCCATTGACGTATATTCTTGTCCATCTTTAGACCTTCCTGGCAAGATGTATGATAATAGTCTATCAAAGCTGGAGTGAAGCAGCAGCTGAAAAGCTGTGCCAAACATCACCCTAGCTGTGCCAGGCACTGTTGGAGCATTGTGATTTTAAATCTGAATCAGAAATATATGGAGATCCTCAATATTGGACAATAATAAGTCTGCTGGCAAATAATTGTCTAAAGGAGCAGCTATGGTGTTCACCATTCGTCATGAACATGTAGTGGTTAGAGTTAGGGTTATTCAGTTCTCCCCCACTCTATTTTTTTTTTCTTAGTTTGGTTTAACCCAACACTTACGCTATCGTCATATCATCATATGTCAAAGTGCAGTAAGATTTCTTGTTTGTGATTTATATTTTATATTTTATATTATATTATATTATATTATATTATATTATATTATATTATATTATATTATATTATAAAAATACATACTAGTCTATGATGTCAGATCACCTTCCTTTTTCATGCTTGGGTGTTGTATATCATACCTATTTACCTTTTCAAATACCTTGTAATTGTCCAAGAAGCAAAACCCATCTTGGAAACATACCAAACATGAAACATACGTCTTCCCATTGGATCAGTCCATTATTTGAAATGAGATCTACTGCTCCAAGCTTGGCAGAAACACAATCACATCATATTAATTTAAAAAACACTGAGTAGGAACACAGCCTGGTGTCCTATCCTACTGACAACTCTGTAAAACTCTATTCGTGACCGGAAGGTCCTGGGTTCGATCTCCTCACAGGGCAAGGCACGACTTAGATGCTCTTTAGCAAGGCACCAGACTCCCCCAACTGCTCCCTGAGCACCTGGGTTTGGGGCTGCCCTCCTCTTTGGGCAAGTGTGTTTACTGCCCCCTAGTGTTCACTGGTGTGTATGTGTTTCACTGAATGGATGGGTTAAATTCGGAGGTCACATTCCTCTGTGTGCAAGCACAACAGGCAAATAGTGCACTTAAAAAAAGAAGGTAGTAATAGCATGTGGTTGGTAACTGTTGTATTACATGGGAGTGATGGGTGGGAATCAGCCATGACCTAAATTACATTTGATGTGACACTAACAAAATCATCTTAATACAGTCTATCCTTAGTAATCTAAGTGTGTATCACCCATTGTAAAAAAAAAACTAAAGCAGGAGTAATGAAACGAGAAGCCAACACTCAGTATTGCACAATGGACTGACAAAACTCACAAAATGCTGACTGAACTGGTATAAATACAAGGAAGTAAATGAGGGTTAACACAACAGCTGCGATAGCCAGGTGAGTGAGAGTGAACTGAAGTCGGGACTGGATCAGATTGTGGATTTGTAGTTGCTCCTGGATTACTTGTGTTTTCTGATAACCTGAATCAAGACTTCTAGCACAGCGCTGTTTTTTTTTTTCTACTAGCGTTCAGTTTCAGAGAGCTCTCTTCTAACCAGGTAGTGAGTCCTTCTACATACTTCGAATAAAAAAAGTAGTCCATTAGAAATCCCACAAGTACCATGCCTGTGCATATTTGAAATGATTGCTGTTTTGTGTTATTTCACTGGTGTAAATTAAAAACTGTGCAGGAGACAGGAAGCAGCCTTAGGGGGGGCATTTGGATTTTATAGTCAGCATAAAACCATTTACCACATGCTGAGCTCTGTCACGTAAAAAAAGTTTTGTATCATCAAGTTGCTTCAGGATGGTCTATTCTAACTAGGGATGTAACCGAAATACATAAAATACATAAACATATTATCTGGAATGAAGAGATAATGTGTTCTGAACAGATATAAATACAGATATGAATAGCAGGCACACTATTTGCTAAGAACACCCAGAAGGATCAAATGACATCCAGCTGAGATTAGAAGTTTGCATCAGGACAGGGATCATACACACGGGACTTTTATATTTGAAAGCCATATTTATTAACACGTCTGGTCAGATCAAATCATGGTGATTACAAATTAGACTACTAGTTAGTTTATATATTTAAAAACAGAACAACAAAATTTGTTATAGGTTTTTGGACAGTGCTGTCACCTCACAGCAAGAAGGGTCTTGGTTCAATTCCCCATTGACAGTCCTTTGTGTATGGTCTCCTCATGACTGTGTGGGTTACTAAATTGCCCCTAGATGTGAGTTTGTGTCTGAATGTGACTGTTTGTCTGTCTGGATGCCCTGTGATGGGCTTGCAACCTTTCCAGGGTGTTTCCCTACCCAGTGAGCGCCAGATAAGGTTGCAACCCAGTATGATAACTGGTTTAGATAATAAATGAATTGATGTATATGAGGCTGAGGAACTGTCAAAGCGAGAAAAAAAAAGATCAAGGCTCTTCTACCAGTGTTCCTTCGATCACCTCTCTAGCCAATGCCAAAGTGGTAGGGCTTGTGTTTATAACCACTTGGAGTATAAATCTGAATACGGATACAGCTTTGTATATTTGGAGCATTGGGCAGAGACATACAGATAGTTGCATTGTATTACACCCCTAGCTCTATCACTGCAGTGTGGGAGTCAGTGAGTTTCACAGCTTGGCATGCTGGACTGCACATTTTAGGCAAACAGCAATAAACCCAGGCTGTCCTTCTTGTTTGCCAGAACCCATGTTTAAGCCCTATGAACTATCATATCATGCTGCCAGGTTATCCCTCACCTCTACAGAGACCTGCTGGAAAACTGCTCTCTGCATAGCTTAATACAGTTGTCAATGCCATTGACGTATATTCTTGTCCATCTTTAGACCTTCCTGGCAAGATGGATGATAATAGTCTATCAAAGTTGGAGTGAAGCAGCAGCTGAAAAGCTGTGCCAAACATCACCCTAGCTGTGCCAGGCACTGAATCTGAATCAGAAATATATGGAGATCCTCAATATTGGACAATAATAAGTCTGCTGGCAAATAATTGTCTAAAGGAGCAGCTCTGGTGTTCACCATTCGTCATGAACATGTAGTGGTTAGAGTTAGGGTTATTCAGTTCTCCCCCACTCTATTTATTTAATTTTCTCAGTCTGGTTTAACCCAACACTTATGCTATCATCGTGCATAATCTAATGCTACATATGTCAAAGTGCAGTATGATTTCTGGTTTAACCTACAAGTCTTCACAAAAGCCCACGAGTCATCATTATCTTTAAACGCTTAAATTTACATTTACGGCATTGGGCAGACACTTTTATCCGGAGCGACTTACAAGGCTATTGGTATTACACATAGGCCAACGTAATGTTAGGAGTCTTGCCCAAGGACCCTTATTGGTGTAGCACAGACTGGCTGCCCAGACCAGGAATCGAACCCGGGGCTCTCAGATGGGAGCCAATGATGTTACCGCTGTACCACACCAACATACTAGTTTGTGATTTCAGATCAGCTTTAAATGCTACCTTATTTCATGCTTGGGTGTTGTATATTGTTCCAATTTTCTTTTTAAATACCATGTGATTGGCCAAGAAGCAAAACCAATCTTAGAAACTTATACCAGACATGAAACATATGTCTTCGCATTGGATCAGTCCATTATTTGAAATAAGATCTATTGCTTCATGCTTGGCAGAAACACATCATATTTATTTAAAAAACACTGAGCAGGAACACAGTCTGTTTTCCTATCCTACTGACTACTCTATTAAAATGAAATCTGTCAGACATGGACTGTAAAGTCAGGTCTAAAAGAATAGTGACACTCCCAGGAGAAAAGGTCAGAATAATAGAAATGAGTCTATTGTTTCTAAGGTCCTTTAAACAATTTGTTTTCCTAATCATGTGGTTTGCTGTTGACCCGCATGTTTGGCAGCTCTCTTTGTTCTTTCTTGGTGGCATGGTGGTGTAGTAGTTATCATTGTTGTCTCACGGTAAGATGATCCGGGTTTGATTCCCGGTCCAGGCTGTTGGGTGTGGAGTTTACATGGAGTTTTCCCTGTGCTTGAGTGGGTTTCCTCTGGGTATTATGATTTCCTCCCACAGTCCAAAGACATGTATGTTAGGTTGATCACTCTAAATTGTCTAGTGTATCTGTTGACTATTGAGATAGACCTTTCCTGCCATTAACATAGCCCAAAGGACAGATATGGTGTTAAAAAGTTTGGTATGGTACAGTGGTAACATCATTGGCTCCCATGTGAGAGACTTGGGTTTGATTCTTGGTCTGGACAGCCAGTCTGTGCTACACCAATAAGGGTCCTTGGGCAAGCCTCCTATGTTGGCCTACCTGTAATACCAGTAACCTTGTAAGTCACTCGGGATAAGAGCGTCTGCCATAAATGTAAAGGTAAAACCAAATAAATAAACTTTGCCACGACATATAAACATGTTACAGGAAAGCAGGACACGCTTATATGGTAATTATATAATAAACTTAATCTACCTTATCTGCTCAGATTTATTAAAATGGACAAATATTTAACGAATGACTGCAGATAAGGTCATTTCACTACCTTACATCTTCATACTTTGAAGATTCCTTATCTGTATCATGTTTGCCTCTGCATGCATTTGAGATGACTGAATTTATTTTATAAGGTAAGAATATCTGAGATCCTTATTAAAAAAGGCTTCGAGTTACAGGGTGAATCAGAAGAAGGCTAATCAGTGAGTCAGAAAGCTAAAGAGAAAGTGAAGTACTCTTTTGACTACTGTGCAGTGGAATTGAGCGTGAACACACACTAGTGTGAACACACACTAGGGGCAGTGAGCACACATGCCCAGAGCGGAGAGGGGCCCCTTTCTGTGGCACCCAGGGAGTAAATGGGGGTTGAGTACCTTGCTCGAGCTGAGTTTTGTCGGTTGTGGGAGTTGAACCAGGGACCTCCTAGTCCCAAGGCTTGTTTTTTAACCACAACCTAATTTTACACTAATTTGGTGTAGCCATTGCTCAAGGTTAGGGAATTGGTCTTGTATTTACAATAATTCTCATAGCACATGAAAGGATGAAAGTGAACTATTTGCCTACTGTGCTTGCACACAGAGGAATGTGACCTCCGCATTTAACCAATTCGTGCAGTGAAAAACACGAGATCGTGAACACCAGTGAACACTAGGGGGCAGTGAACACACTTGCCCGGAGTGGGGGGCAGCCCCAAACCACAGCGCCCGGGGTGCAGTTGGGGGAATTAGGCGCCTTGCTAAAGGGCACCTCAGTAATGTCTTGTCCTGGGCGGGGATCGAACCCACAACCTTCCGGTCAAGAGACCGTTTTTTTTTACCTTGCATGTTATTTTGGTTTAAAATAAATAAAAGTAAGCAATGTAGAAGATTATCGTAGGTGATCTCCTATATCTTTGATTTTGTTCTAACCTAAATGTACTTTACAGCATTATCAGTGAAACAACAAATGCAGAGCCATTCAGGCGCTTGTATGTTTGTGTTGTATTTTTTATTTATCTATCAAATATGAGAGATAAACAGAAGGTACGAGAGATGAAGGACGACGAGGACAAAGCGTATACTGTATATGTGTGTGTGAGCATGGACTGAGAGCTAAACAGGTATAACCACACACACACACATACACACACACACACACAAAGTACATATCACATGAATAATGATAATCTCCATGTATGATGAATCACATTAAATCATATCCGTTAGGGAGAGATTTAACCTTTGTGCAGGCCTGAGAGTGCTGCATAGGTGGAGGGTGCCTGAGATTTATTGAGAAAAACACAAACGTCCCGAATGGCCTGTGTGTGTGTGTTTGTGCATGTGTGTGTTTCTCCACTGCTACATGTGCATGGGCATGTGTTTACTCAGTAGTGGTGGCATCACTACAATCTGAAGTATTCTCTCTCTCTGTCTCTCTCTCTCTCAGCTGTGGACATATCATCTCCCTTGCACTCTATTGGGTTACTTCACCAAATGGTGCCATGTGCAGACCTAATTACCATAGCAACGGCATGTTGCCACAGTACATTAGTCTGAGTGAAGAGCCCGGCTTTGAAAAAATGACAATCTGCGGAGCTGAGAGACGCACTCGAATGCTAAAGACATAACTTCTGATGCAACTTCTTACATCAAATAAAACCTCTTGACCATCATATAGGGTGGAAAAAAACCCACTGGATTTGCTGAAAAATAGCTTAAAATGATGTTCCAGCCAATTACATACTCTGATGTCTCTATTTGAAAAAATATGAGTACTTAATTTAGGCTATGTACTTGTCTCATGCAGCCCCCACCCTTGGGGACAGCTGTGGCTTTGTGGTAGGGGAACCGGTCTTGTGATTGGAACGTCCCAGGTTTGATCCCAACAATAGACAAGAAATGACTGAAGGGCCCTTGAGCAAGGCCCCCCAAACTGCTCCCTGGACGTCTGCTGGGTGGTTGGTGTGGTACAGTGGGCTGCCCAGACCGGGAATCGAACCCAGGCCTTACATATGGGAGCCAATGATGTTGGCTCCTATTGGCTCCCATGTGAGAGACCTTGGTTCGATTCCCGGTCTGGGCAGCCAGTCTGTGCTCACCAGTAAGAGACCTTGGGCAAGACTCCTAACACTACGTTAAGTAAACCTTGAACGTTGCTCTAAATAAGAATGTCTACCAAATGCTGTAAATGTGCTCACTGCCTCCTGGTGTTCACTAGTTTGCATGGATGGGTTAAATGCGGGAGTCACCGTCAGCAAATACTTCACTTTCACTTATATAGTGGGTCGCAAAAACTGGCCATTGCTCATTAGAAGAACCTCCAATGTTCCAATTTTTTATCGGAGGCGTTCCTGTTTTTTTTCTCAGAGCATAGCATTGCTAGCATTCTAATGAGCATGCTATTGTTTCTGCTTCTGCAAGCCCATTCTCTCAGACCGCTCTGACTGATGACGTAAAGAGAACGTAGTAATTTTCTCTAATCACAGGTCTATTGTCAGAGGATCTTCATTGTACAATCTGACACCATGAACGTGTTATAGCACCGTTTCCTATAGAATTCAGCCAAGATTTCATTGCGATCATGTTGTGTGACAAGTAATAATCTTAAACAGCCGCTGGAATCGTATAGTATAATCAGGCTTTAATGAATGTCATGATTTAATTAAGTCATTGGATAGCTACGTGCCATATTAAAGCGGTCATAAGCCTGAGCAATTTCTTTTGGCTGTCAAAATGTCCGCAATGTTCCTGCACCATAACATCATCACCAAAACAAAGAAGAGCACTCAGACACTCTGTACAGACAACGATAATAAGTTTTAACCTCAGATCATGAGACGGAAGCTGATGTGGATGATTCTGCTAATCAAAGCGGAGACACATTTCCTGTTATAAACTTTCTGCCACACTTATGTTACAAAACAAGTCAGATTAATTCACCCACATATTCTATAGAAATCATACAAAGGGAGTGAAGTGAAAGACGAGACCGCAGCAGAGCATTGTGTGAAAGATCACCTTCACCAGACAAGACTCACGTCTGTCCTTAAACTTAGATAGGAAAAAGTTTTCTCGTATCTTACTGAACAAGGCCACCCTTCTTCTGCACATACAGTTAAACTGCAGAGTTACTGACACCATTTAATGATCAAAATATAACTGATTATATACATTTTGACTAGGGCTGTCAAACGATTAAAAATTTTAGTCGCAATTAATCTCAGAATTTCATATAGTTAATCACGATTAATCACATTTTTTTTAAATCTATGTAAATGAATAAGGCTTTAAAGTGAAATGTTACAATTAAAATGGTGAACACATGTTATGCT
>JAOVVF010000032.1:6787601-6801788 GCA_028565595.1 Duopalatinus emarginatus | reverse complement strand
AACTGATTATGAATAGGCCTAATACAAACCATTGTTGTTCGCTTTTAAAGTCTTTGGAGCATAAAAATATTCTGCTTTTGTTACATATTTTAATTAAATAATTTGCTAACACACAAAACTCCAGAAATTGTGCACTGGGTACCTGTTTTCTCCCTCTTGTAGTAACACAAGAGAGAGATTCTCCTGTAATATTAAGTCCTGCTGTGCCTAGTGGCCCTACACAATCCACTGATCCCACTGTTTTATATTCTGCGAATATTTAAAACCACTACAGCACATAGAGTTTAACCACAGTGGATGTTGGATGAAGTCAGAGTTGGGGAGTGTGTTTCTGTTTTTAACAGCCATAGAGGAGGGACTCTATTAAATATTAACACAGCACTCCTTACTGCACTAAGGCTATTGATCCATAAACAGGACCCCAAGGCAGAGAGGAAAAATAAAAACAACAGAAAATAAGCAGGTGTTGAATATGGGTTAATGCGATACTGGGAGGAAGTTAAGATCTGTGGAGATCAGAGCAGAAGTGATTTTTTAGACTTGTGGGCAATTGTGCGTAACTCATGTGCTTAATTGTTTTGGGCGTTGTGCCATTGATTGCACTCGTTTGCACTAATTTAAATCAAAACTGGTACAGACGAGCCTGTGCACAACACATAATAATGCCACCCATGTATGTCACTGGTTGCATCCACCGCTGTGTATATAAAGCGATAAGCATCTATGGAAACAGTCCATAAGACCCCTGGTACATCTACAAACCTCTCTGACAGATGAAAGCTACATGTGCCTTCTTACACCTATTTATGTCCTGCATTCATTCTGATTGGTTTGGCCTTTTCCAGCAGGACGCCACACACACACCTAGAGACGCCAAATTATGGCTTTGCCATTCCCATCCAAGTCACCAGAGTTTGGAACTGTGAACCATTCTGCAGGAAGAATGGTCTTTATTGTTTATAGCCCTGGCCATATTTTTAGGCACATGCCACTTATTAATAAACACACAACACATGCTTGTGCAAATATTTTGTAGAACGTTACTGTAAAGCTTATAAAGTACAAAATACAGAGTAACTATTAAATATAAATGTCCACACACGAAAGAACGAACCAGGAGGTCCAGTGTTACTGTAACTATTATATATGCAGTATATCAAAGGTAATACTGTATATAATTTGTTGGCCTAAATAAAATATGCACTATATGGAAGGTGCTTTATAAGGAATGTAAGTGATATAATAATGGGATGTGCTGTTCAGGGGAAAAGTGTGATTATGTTTAACAGCATGGTAGTGATTTATGCCAAAGCAATTTGTCAGTGCTAACAATGCTTTCATTTATTGAAGACATATTGAACATGTATTTGTGAAATTGTCCACAAAAGTTATTAGCTTATTTTATCTATGTTTATAGAATGTTACATTATAAAGGTTAGGGATGTAATCAAGTGTGCTAGTGTTTAGTTCAATTCAATTCACCTCACTTTAATTCAATTTAGCATATACATTCTGTAAATAAATGTAGCAAACCAGAGAAAAAAGTGAAAAAATCCTTAAAACGACAGAAGAAAGAAACATTTAGTGAAACTGGACTCAATATCGGTGACATCAGACAGTGTAATTATAAATAAATTTATTTTCTGTATTACAAGCATTAGAGTTTATCTGAATTTTTTCTACTTTTTACTTAAATGCTGCCATATTAGAATAATACGGAAGTCATTTGTTAGCAGCTGCAGTCCACAACATCGCCAGTCATTGTTTGGTTCCTATGTGGTTCCATTGAAAATCAATGTCATGGTGATCTTTAGACTGTGCATGTGTGGCCACCTAGTTTAACACCAGAACTAGCCAAGATCGAGTCGAGGCAGTCTTAAAGAGGTCAAGGCCAAGTGAGTCAGTAATGAAAGTAAGCATGAGTCAGGACTGAGACCAAAAACCATTAAAGTGCGAGTTTTTAATTAAGCTAATTCCTGCTCTGTGACAATAATTAGGCTATGTTATCTACAAGAACGAATTACTTCTTGTCAAACTTTGTGAAGGCAAAAACAAAAGAGAACATGAGAATTATTTTTTACTAACTCTCTCAGCTTGGCTCTCAGCTGAGACCAAGACCATCAAGGCAAATGCCTAAGACAGAGATAAGTCCTAGTTGGTAAAGGAAATGCTTCAACGCTAGACTCTGTGTCCTGTAGCCATAGACAAGAGCTATTCAATCCTGTGATTGTGGATCGATATCAGCAGGTCAGCTGTAGTAATATAGCCTACCTATAGCTCTATAGATGTAGAGTTGCTGAAGTTGGGACCAATGTTATGGTGCTAACACAGCAGCAGCAAAGTAATGATTGTCGAATGGATCCTTATCCTTATAGCCTTATTTTATCTTTATGTCATCAAGTAAAGTTTAAGTGTTAATGAGTGCAGTTATGTAACATAACAGTACCTGACAGAGATCACACCTTACAGATATAGTATAAAAACTCCCCTCCCTTGCCCCTTTTTACTCCCCTTATCTTCAGTTCATGCACAGGAAATGTAATCTTGTTCTCCATGCTGTGGCCATCTCCAATAATCACCATCATTATGCACAAGTGTGTCTGAGTAGAAGCATGTCTGTTTTTTTTCTTCCCCCCCAAATGTGCATTACTATCTCGCAAAATCATCACCTGAAAGCAAACTGTTTAATCAAGATACAATGGATAAGTCCTCTCTTCTTGCACCGCTTTCCGACAAACACAACAGGCAACAGGCTTGGCAGAATATGAAAAAATAATATTTGGGATGAAACTTGCTACGCAAACCCTGCACTAAGCCGAAACGCACAAGCACGTGTGAAACATGCATTTTGCGTGTAAAAAGCTTAGGCATGCTTTAAAGCCAAACTACGTGCGAGCCATGCAGAATGGGAAATGTGAAGCTCTGCTCTGCACCAACAACACACAACACTGCAACCAGAACACTACCCCACCCCACACACCCACCCCAACAGACCCAAAAAAAAAAAAACTCCACAACTACAAAGCTGCTCTTCTTTTTGCTCAGATTTGCTTGGCAGCGAATGGGACTGACAGGCTGCTGAAATCTCTTCACACTTCTGCTTGTGCACACCCACAGATAGACGCATACGACCACGGTGCTTTGTTGATTTGACGCAAGACTTATGCAGCATTGCTGCCTGTTTGGGTGGAAATTTAAGAGCTTAATTTGCAGAACCATTTTCAGAAGGCATTCATCATTCAATCTACATTGAAATGATACTCAGTCTTTCTCACTCCGTCTCTCTAATATGTGCACACATACGTATACACGT
This sequence comes from Duopalatinus emarginatus, assembly GCA_028565595.1. Classification (NCBI taxonomy): domain Eukaryota; kingdom Metazoa; phylum Chordata; class Actinopteri; order Siluriformes; family Pimelodidae; genus Duopalatinus; species Duopalatinus emarginatus. The sequence goes on along the minus strand of JAOVVF010000032.1, from coordinate 6,798,475 downwards.
ATGCACGCACATAGAGTATAAGAGTGTCGTATATATGGTTCGATCTGGATGAAGAATAATTATTACAATACGGCATCTTATAATACGAAGGTCTTGATATGAAACATGCCTAAGGCAGTCCATAATTATAAAAAAGGTACAAGCAAGCTGATGCTCCTTCTTAGTACGTGATTAGGGCAGAATTGATAACACAGTTCCGCACCCCGAGGCTTCGTCTGAGGCAAATATGAAGAAAGTGACAAAGGTGGGTTACCTCTATCCCTCTATTAAGAACATGCACGTAGGAGGAAGAACATTTCTCAGGTTGTCACAGATGAATGTAAATTAACATATAGGATTATCAAGCTTTGCATTCAAATACCCTATAAATCTATACATCCTTCTATTTTTTTAATGGTTTTAGTGTACATTAGCATGCTCTTATCGTGAACTCTTCCCGGCTCTGAATAGTGGATAGCGTCCGGCAGATGTGTCTGTAAATTAAAGAGCGTTTTAGACTGATGGGTTTGAGGGACTTATTTATATGCACAATGCATGCTGTGCTCTTGAATAGCAAATTATTAGAACACAGTCCTTTTACTGCATCCTTTTGAACACAATATTATTGAGTGCAGCTCTCGGTCACACACACCTCCAAGAAATTAAATCACATCGGAGTATGCAGACTGAGAGGGAATCAAATACAAACACACTTGCAAATGGGTGACAAATCAAAAGAATTTAAAAAATAAATAAAAATGTGGCGGCAGTTTAACGCTCTGGGACATTAATTTTTGCTGTCACGGTTTGGGTCCACTAAAATCTCAGGGCAATTGAATACAAAGTTCCTCTGACTGACAACCTTTATCATCTGATGATACATTTCTATCCTGATGGAGGAGGCCTCATTTAAAATGACCCTGTCCCCTTTTGACAGTGCACAAAATTACTCAGTGAATATTTAGATGGACTAATGGACTAATCTCAACCCTATTAAACACCTTCGGGGACTTTATGGACAGAGCACACTCCACACTAGTTTCAAAACACCAGTGTACCGAATATCTTTTGGAAGAATGGTGTTCATCTAATTAGTGCAATTCCAGAGTCTTGTAATATAATATTATAGTCTTTAATATACAATTATATTCATCTGTCACATATATATTGCATTTATATTATATTATACACTGACATACCAGAAAATAATTGGTATAGATTGGTGGTGGCTTCATAATGGTATGGGGTTGTTTAGCTGACATTCCGTGGGATCTACATCTACAAACGTGTCTTACATGTAAACACTATGTGTGCGTCCTTCAGGACAAGTTACACCAAATCATGTCCTACATTCATTCATTCTGTTGGAGTGGGACTTTTCCAACAGGACAATGCACCACCACACATGTCTACAGACTTGTGTCAGGTCATGCCTGGAGGAACATTTTATCTGAGTTTGAGGTTTTACCCTTTGTAACTAAGTCACAAGATCTGAACATTATCAAACACTGAACACATCAAGGATCCTATGCAACACGCTGTAAAACACAGAAATCCTACACCATGCAATACACCAGTATTGCGGACCATTCTGCAGGAAGTATGATGTTCAGTGCCTACAGAATATTTATGTTTTTCTGCAGTCCTACTTTCCTGTGGGGGACCTACCATGTATTAGACTTATAAGTATGAATTATACCTAAGTGTGTATTAATTCACTGTATTATATAGGCTATTCTATTATTGTGTTGCACCCTGTACATACAAGTAGTGTATACATTTTATAGAATAGCATAGTATATACAAATACATCATTTTCCTTTTGTGTTTTTGTTATTTATTGTTTATATTTATTTATTTAAGTTGTGCAGTATATGTTAATTTATCTAACATAGTTAATCTATCGATCTATCTATCTATCTATCTATCTATCTATCTATCTATCTATCTATCTATCTATATATCTATGGCATGGTGGACTGAAGCCACTCTGGTGGCTTCAGGTGACTTAAAATCTTTCTACAACACTTTGCTTTGGACTGCTTCTGTACATAAATGCATGTATACCCGACTGCTTTATATACATGCTGATGTCGTTTTGCATTTTGAGTAGACTGTCTCCACACGGAGAGTGTGAACTGAGTAGGCTGTATTCACTGATACAAGTTTGCCTGCAGCACATGTAAAGTAAAAACATCCCTCATTCCTACATACACATAGAAATCTGAGCAAGGACTTCTATCCTGTCCAAGGCCACCAGTTGTATCTGATTGCTCAACACACACACACACACACACACACACACACACACACACACACAATGTAATGAAATGCATAACTTACTGCTCACCTCACAACATGAGATAAATCTAAAATCTTTGACATGACCTGTCCTGTACATCTCCAAGATGTTTACCCAGGCAACATGAAATGAAGTGTGTAGGTGTGAAGGCACCACTAGGGCATCCCCTCATGTTAACCAAGCTGCACCGTAAAATCCATAAGAAGTGGAAACCAAGCTTGTGTTTATTCCTCGTATCTACTCTGCACTAAGTCCACGCATTTCAAGCTAGACATGCATGCCATGAATTCATCCCTGCTTTACTTCCTCTGTGTTTTCCGTGCCCGGTTCCCCGCTGTGTACCGGCAGTGTTGTGTAAACAGCAGTATTAGCATTCAGCTCCGTACCGCACCACGTTCCTCCACAACACTCCCGACTTAACCCGACCTGAGGTGCTTGGATCGATTCCCTTCTCCGCTCGATATTCTCAGGGTTTCTCACGCATGGTAAAATCCCAAAACGACGCCTGGATGTCGTGAGCCTGGATATTTCCCCCCCTTTTCTACAAGTCCACCTGGTAACACACTGCAGGTGGTGTTTAAAAAGTCGGGATTTTGCTGGTTTGCACATCAAATGTCGGAGTCACTGAAACATTTGGAGACTGAAATCAGGCTGTTAAGCCTTAGTCTGGTATTTTGGATGCCCGTAAAAGCATATTTAATAAACACAAAATGTGATAAATCAATGCGCAAACATGCGCAATGATCCGCGCACCTGTGCGTCAGAAAGCGCAAACCTATTATCATTAACAGGCCCATTTAACACTCACACACAGCGAATTTTTCTAAAGTTAGCTAACTCTAATCAACAGCTAATTACCTCACAGGTTAGCTTAAACTACAGCCTGATCTAACTGCCCCAAGCGCACACCGGACCGTGTCGTGGGCATCCACATCAGCGCGTCTCTCTAATTGAGTTGGAGGCGATTCGAGGAAAGTTTGCTCTCCTGACATCATGCTCGACTACTACTCCCTGTGCAACTTCAGCCCTCGGTACCACTGCAACTATGAACCATTATAAGCTCGAGATCATTTACCAGGCATAACAATAATAATAATAATAATAATAATCTCCGTGCTGTTTACCCAGTTTGTGATTTCCTAATATACCATGCTGTATGCTGTTTATTGTTGGATTTCCACACTATACATTACAAAGTAGCTCCTAACCTTTATTTAAATAATAATAATAATAATAATAATAATAATAATAATAATAATAATAATAATGAACTCAGCAGCTGTACCTGAAGCAGAGATCCCAGAGGGTCACATCCCGCATGTTTTCGTCTGAGAAGATAAACTCCAGTTCTGTGGGTGCGCACACGGGAACGCACTGTAGCCACTGAGAGAGAGAGAGAGAGAGAGAGAGAGAGAGAGAGAAAGAGAGAGAGAGAGAGAGCGTTGCTGTAGAGGGAAAAAAGGCGAACGCGTCTGGCATTGAGGAGGCGGCCTCGCCTCAGGATGCTTCTGTCTCCTAGCAACAAAAGCTGCTGTGGTGAGGATGCGAGTAGAATCGGATGAAGACACGAGAAGTCGCTCAGACTCACCTTTGCCAGGTTACACACAGTTTCAGGTATAAGTACAAAGCCAACAACTGGATCAGACTGTTTAAAGTCAGACAGAGAGAGAGAGAGAGAGAGAGAGGAAGTGATGAATGAGTGGATGTGGATGTGTGGGATGTGTGAAAAAAAAAAAAAAAGTGTTCCACCTGCACAGTATATGTACTCCGAGTGGGCGTTCTGGCTGCAAATAACTATGGACCGTGGAATAAACAGAGCATTGTACCAGTCTGAATGAGGGAGGAGAACCAAGTCGCAGGGTGTTCAGTTTTATAGCCTTCATATTAAGAAAATGTAAAACGATGTACACCGACTCCACCTCCAAACTTAACCTAAACTGGTCTAACTTTCAGTACAAACTGAGTCATGCACATGGTTGAGAGCAGACTGTATATACATATATATGTGTCTACTTTTTCATTTAATGATAAGGATGGAAAAACCATGGCTCCAGGGGGATTTCTGATGGCTGATTTTACTCTGTATGGACATTTTTAGGGGTAGCTTTGTTACCTTTTGATATTTTAGCTTTGATATTTTACTGACAGTTGTCAAATGAAATGGGACAAACTTCACCAAGCCTTACCAAAAGACTTTTGAAATTTTATTATGTCCTGACCATTAAGTGTGTCCTTCATCTGTACCTGTTTAAGCACTGTGGATGGCATTCAATAGTTCACTACAATGTACATACATGCCAGCCAAATGAGTGGAGCATGACCACCACAGTTAACCCATCCATGCAATGAAACACACACACACACACACTAGTGAACACTAGGGGACAGTGAACACACTTGTCTGGAGTGGAGAGCAGCCCCAAACCACAGCACCCGGGGAGCAGTTAGGGAGGGTATGTACCTTGGTTAAAGACACTTCAGTTGAACCTGGGACCTTCCGGTCACAAGACCAGTTCCTTGACCACGAGGCCAAGGTTGGCCCTGTATGTATGTATTACCACAAAAAGTTTAAACCTAAAATGCATACATTCCAGAAATATCACATTTGAAAAAAGGTGGCCAGTGATATTATTAATATTTTAACTTATCTAAGCTGCTTATTCTACTACTGGGTGCTGACAGAGTACTGGACCAAAGGTGCCAGTCCATCACAGGACAGACACACAAGCGCACATACACAAATTTAGTATCCCCAATTGTGTCTGCCTGATTGCATGTTATTAGACTGTGGGAGGAAACTGGAGCTCCAGGAGGAAACGCAGACCTGAACCCAGGCCTTGCTGTGCGGAGACAGCACTACCCGTTGCGCCACTGTGCTGTCCCATAGCCATTCGGTGCCAGGAATTCAACATAATTGGCCTTCCTCTAAGGCTGGAAGGTGTTCAGCTGCACTCTAATATAGCATGAGCAGCAGTTTGGAAAGATGTGGGTGGCTGGTTTCATTTGTCCAGAAGGAAGCAGGTACCAGGTTTCACCATCCTGTCTCCCAAGCTGTTGTTTCATTGTGGGAAGGTAGCTAGTGGGTGGGAATTGTCGAATGACCAAAATCGGAGAAAATGTACACACAGCAGTTTATAATCAGATAGACTGACTAGATGCTGCTATGTTGCATTTCTCCTTCTTTCACACTAGAACTTTACTTGTGGTTAAGATACATGCAGTTCAGGAAAACATGACAGTAGTAGAAATGTCAGTGTTTATTTATGTAAAGGATTTTCCTGCAGTTAAACACAAGTTTCTGCTCATAATGACAAGCATTGGCTATGATAAGCCCTAAAACATCCACTCAAATGACATCACCAGCAACCTCTGCATCACCCTGCACATCAGCACGGCCCTGATGTGAGGAAAAGTCATCTGGCCAATTTGGCTGGAGATCTGGGAAGGAATTTTAGTTTGTCAGGGGCAGTAAGTCCTTAAATTCCCAATCCCAACTTTTCTCCTAACTCACCTCATCTCCTTTTCCTTCTGTGGTTGCTGGTCTTGGGCTTCAAGGCAGAACTGTTTAGCATGTGTCATTAAAATGCAAGTATTTAAGCCTGTTCTTCGTCTTGAATTGGTCGCGATTGGAGGAGGGAAGAACGCATGCATGGCTGAACAGGAGCACACTCCCACCTCCCACTTTTGTCCATGTCCATCCAAGTGAAAAATACAAAATGTTCATTTCAGGAAAAAAAGGTAATAATTCACTCCGTATTAATGATTTAGCACTTTGTAAAGTTGCTGAGGTGTGGACGGGAATTAGAAATTAGCATGCCTTTTAATTTCTTTTCCATGTGAAATTAAAAAGGTTGTGTGTGTGTGTGTGTGTGTGTGTGTGTTTGTCTATCATTAGCTGCTTCACATGTACAATGTGTTGTTAGTGCACTTGTACTCGGCACCAACAACTCGAAAACACTGCGAACGTCAAATGCATGTGAGAGCAGAAAAATCTCTGTCAAAATCACTACCATGTGGAGGAGAATCTGATCAGTCTAACGATAACAAGGCTGATGAAATGTAAGATGAAAATATTTATTCATGATTGTTTTTGTCTAAAGATAGTGAACAAGGAAGTAGATAAAAATGCATCGAATCAAATGGTATCACAGTATGGGCTAATTAGACAGGCAAAACTGTTTCCCCAATCTTTATACACTCACTTTGCAAACAAAATGACATTCATATGTGTTTAAATGCTTTATCTAGTTTAGGGTTGTGGCAGATCCAGAGCATGGAACAAGTATAAGTGTAAAGTTTAAGTCAAGTCAAGTGATTTTTATTGACATTTCAACCATATGCAGTGCTTATAGTACACAGTGAAATGAATCAAAGTTCCTCCGGGACCAAGATGTTACATAAAATGACAAACCCACACAAAACTAAATAAAGTGCAAGGCAAGAAAGTACAATAAAGAAAAGTATAATAAATACTAGGGAGGGGAGACGATGGTGACATTGAGACAGGCGATACAAATTGGGAGTAATGCAATAAAATAAAGTTTGGGATACACCCAAGATAGGATGTCATATATGCATATGCATAGGAAATTTGTTAATTTCCCTTTTAAATGGTGCCACAGTTGTAAGAAACATGCATTTGTTGGATGTGCAGCAGAGCTGAGTATGTGGGTTGCATCCATGAAAAATTTGCAAAATCTTCTCTGCCATTGCCAAACAGCTTATTCTGTCGTTGACTCATTTAGCGTTTGGTGGACTGGATGATTGAAGTTTGAAGAAACAAGACATATTGACAATTTACCAATTTATTAATTTATCAAACAGTTGGATGGTGGTTTCAAAGTGTGGAAAAATTCTTTACTTTAACACAAAAATGCGATCGATCGCGCAGTCTAGCATGGGTGGGTTTCCCAAAACATTCCAGAAGTACTTTGTAACCTCATATTTAAAAACATTCTCACACTTACGAGTGTTTCTTAATTTCCTTTGTAACTAACATAGTACTTAAACTTGTCCATAAATTTTCAAGTAGTCATTGCTAACACGCTACGTACCCAAAGTTCATCACTGACGCACTGGTTTGAATTCATGAAAATGAAAGCGTTTTTACATTGCAGAAACATTTACATAATTTACATAAAAACATTTTACATTTACATAATTACATTGCAGAAACTACATCCAATGGCAGTAAAAAAAAAATCAAATCTACTAGCTGATATGATTTAGTTAGTATGTTCCTAGTTTTTATTTAACATCATCTGTATGCATCATGGTGTAGTTGATAGCATTACATTATACCTTAGTGGTAAAATACGTAAATTAATGTAAATCGGTGGTTCAGTTCACGACAGATATAAAGTCAAAAAAGAACCACTCAATGCTTGTCCCTAATTTAAGACTAAGGTTTTTTGGGGAACACTGAACTGGTGTTCAAGTTACAACGTTCATAGTTGTTTGTAAATCACTAAGATTAATTGTAATTGGGGATACATACCGCAGATCAGTGGGGACTTGTAATGTTTTTGTAAAGTATGTTAAGTACATGAAATCAGACATTACTGAGACAGCATGCATGGAGCAAATGTACATAAAAAAAAATCAAAAAAACACTCCCCCTGCCAGGGTTATGAGAATCTGTGTCAGTGTGCTGGTGACCCAGTATAGCAACGTCTGCTTTAAATGAGCAATCTACAATGAGGCAGGAGTGACAGGCAGTGCTTATTAAACCTGCACTTTGAATTCATCTTAAACAATGAAGCTGAAAAAGCAGCAATTTACTAAGGACCCCCTGAGGAACAGGATCTCTGTCTCTCCTCATTTTTCTCATCTAGTGATGATAGATAATCCTATATACCATTTGCAGATTCACATGACATGTAAAAACGCTCCTATGTTATTGCATATAGATGCATGTTTTTATTGTAGCCAAATACCCGATATAAAAAGGAGTCACTTTTGTAAAGTTATCATACCAAAAGAAATCAGTCCCAATTTTGCCACTGTGGGAATTTCACCCACAGAATTACTTACTCAAAAGAAGCGACATATTGATTATTTAAAAAAAAAAGAAATCCAAAAGAACATAGATTCAGATAATAGAGGAAGAATGAACAGAGACATGGATTCTGGTGCAAACATTTAACCAATTTTATTGGAAACCTGTTCACCCATTTACAGTATGAGAAGAGATAACCTTTAATATCTCATAATTAAAAGCGAGTTCGATAAAAACAAACATTAAATAAATCACTGGGGGAAAGCAACCCAACCAATGGTGCAAATAACAAAATATTAAATTCACTGCACTTAGCCAATCTCAGAAGCTCCACAAATCTAATTCCTTGGACACCAGTCACCACCAATCAGGAGGGCACCCAGATTGGCACAATAAGAGTAAACAGTTGGTTTGGGGACAAAGAAAAAAAAAGAAGATAAGCAAAAAAACAGAAGAGTTAAAACCCCAGCAAATAATGATTCCCTTTAAAAGACAAAGGAAACATGAGTACACACAATGGTAAATTCTAACTTCCCGTAAGATCAACAGAATTACCTGAAGATCATCAGCTACACACAAAAGGTTAGGTCACTGTACCTCCCACTCAAAGCCAACTGGGAACCTAAATGTTTCAACATAGTTAGTGTCTAAACCACTAAATGCAAGGGAAGAAACAAGCATTCTCAACAATCCTCTCTAATCACTGCATGAGTAACAGTACTAGACTTCAGGACTCTGAGAAACAGCCATTAACCACCTAAAAACATTGATACATTTACATTTACAGCATTTAGCAGACACCCTTATCCAGAGTGACTTACAATAGTGGAGTATCTGAAGCTAGTGAATGTAGATCAGGATTCAAGAACTCAAACCAGAATGAATCCTACTAGAACAGAGCCATGCAATATCAATTATAAAACTTACCAAAGTTCAAAAACTTTCTATACTAGACAACCTGCAGAAAGAAACCCACTAGTATTTCACTTTTAAAGAACAAAGCCAACAAAGAGAAATCAACACACCTCCAACAGAACACCATAACCGCACCAGCAAGAAGAGAAAACCAGCCTACCCCAGAGAAACCAAGCATTCAAGCCTTGCATTTAAAGAGGCCCCAGGAGCACGGCAGCTGCAACCATTGAGTGATACCTTCCAATTATGGGCATCTACCAAGAAGCAAAACTAACTAACTAAATAAATAAATAAATGACTTCTGCTGTCATAGTAAAATACTCAACAATGGGGTGGTGTGATGTAATTTGTGATTATTTGATTATTTGAAATAATAATTTTGTAGCAAATGTAAATCTTTGTTCTATTTCCAGCCAAACCCAAAAACAGAAATCACAAAACCCTGTCATGAAGAGTTTCACATGGTGGACTGTTACAACATACTGACTGTTTATATATAAATATTGACACTGGAGACTCCTTTAGTAAACAAACTAATAATTAATAAATCTTCTCTTTGCTAAATAACACCCACCAACATTGCTGTTACTATACAGTAACATATTACAAAGCATTAATATTGAAATTGATAGAAGATCAACACCTTCTGACCATATGATACATATGTAACGTTTAGAGCTTGGGGGCTTGGAGTGCAATTTCATTTGTTTAACCTGAATTCCAGGAAAAAAATATATCAAAGTTTTAAAACATTATATAAACACTAATCACACCACAACCCCAAAACTTGACACTGAAAAACCAGCACAGAATGTGTATCAGAAACCAGAAATCTTTTGACTTCTCCCTTTCTTGACTACAAGGAAGTGCTCTGATCTGCTTGTCACTCGGAGACGTTTCCAGTCCCCTTTCTCAGAGCCCTGCTGTTGGTTTGGTGCTTAGACGGATCAGTCTTAAGCTATCCTCTGCCATGCACGCTGGGGCTGTGAAGAATGGCAGCTTTGTGTGTTTGCATGCATGTATGCTGGACAGAAGTGCTTTGTTTGGTCAGAAGCCTCTCTCACAGCAGAGCAGGCGCTTTTGTGCTGGTGACTCTCCACAGGATCCAACTGAGCTGTCAGTAAAGGAAAGGACAGCAAAAAGAAATGGGGAAGGGTGTCTATGAAAAAAAGAAGAAGGAGAGGATATGGGACAGGGAGAAAAGGGGGAATGAGAAGAGGGACGGGAGAAAGAAGTGGAAGAGAAGAAAATATCAGTATCTGTAGACAGGATCGTGTGTGTGTGTGTGTGTGTGTTGGGGTTGCAGTGGAAGAGATTTGAACACTTCCCCCTCATAGGGTGAGTCCATCTGCTGTTCCCTCTGTAGACAAGCACAGCCCAAATGTTTAACTAAGCGACCGAATCCAAGTATTAACACAATTATAAATGCCTCATTTATCATCAGTGCAGTGGCAGCCATGACCCACTGATTGACTATTAAGAGTGGATGCTTGCACACACATACTCCTCTTTTTCTGTCCCTCTTTTTAAACAAAGTCAAAATAAAATACTCACTGTAAACTGCATACAGATACAAAGCACACATTACCTTCCAGCATATACTGTATATACAGTACTGTGCAAAAGTCTTAGGCACCCTATATTGTGTTTAGTACAACTTTTGTTATAGACATTTATTTT
>JAOVVF010000032.1:6776610-6786891 GCA_028565595.1 Duopalatinus emarginatus | reverse complement strand
CCTACATGTATCTGACAGTATATTACTGCATACTGGGCTAATGCTCAGATTTTTATGCCTGAATTTTTTTTTCTTGCTTCTAGCACACATAAACTATAGGAATAGACTGGTTATAACAAACAACGGGATTTAAAGCTTACATGAGCTTGCATTAATATTACATGCATACATGTCGATGATGTTTAGACTTATTTCCATTTTCAGATTAATTGCAAAGATTAGGAGAAGAAAAGAGTGAATTATGGAGATGACAGGCTGTGTTTCTTACGTAACGACAGAGAAAAAGAAAAAAAAGTGTCTCCTTTACAATGCCTGGATTTTTTTTTTGAGGTCAGTTTAAGGTCTCTACAGGACAGGAAACACACCTGCTGTATTAAACTCTGTTGTTGATTTTGAACTTGCCTCTTTACTATATAGTAGATGTAGCCAGTAGGTGATTTGTTATTTTTAACAGAGCAGATGGCTCAGTGGGAACCCCCCAAAGGGCATAGTTGCAGGATGCCTTAACTATAACTGTGCAATTTCTAATTCTATTGTTGTCTTTTTTTATAACTGTGTATTACTGTATTTGTGTCTTACTGTGTACTGTCTCCACTCTGTACTATATTGATATATTTTATTGATATAGTATAGACCTGAGTATTTATAGTATATATATTTGGAGAATATTACAGATTGCAGATACATCTGCTACTTTCAACTGCATGGACTAGGCCTTGGATTTATCAATATCACATCAGTTAGGCTACTGATATTCCAGGGCCATGGTCACAGTCATAAATTCTAACCTGCACAAACCCCAGTCAGTAAATCAGGCTAGACTAGAATAACATATTTAACTACACATCCCCTCTGCCCCTGCGCTCTCACTGCTATGAGGAGGGATGGCAGGTTGAGAAGGGGGACACATATTTATGTGCTGAACAATGCCATTGTTAACATTGTCTTGTTGCACCAAACTCTATGGTCTCCAGGTGCTCCTTCAAATAAATACATACACTTATAATCCTCTTTTTACTCAAGTGTCCAAAAAATATTGCCTGATGATACAAACACAAAATTAATGAATGACCTTTAGCCAACGGTACTTTGGTACCAAGTACACCCGGTATATTATTGGATTGCACAGAATTCTGCTAATATTTCACCACTTGGGTTCAGATCCTCCCAATAACACCACAGCATGAGCACTGAAGTCCCCCAGGAGCACTACGGAGGCGGAACAGTCAGCAATACTATTTGGTGCATATGTGCAAGCAAAAGTTAGAGTTTTCTTTCCTGAGACTTACAATCTCATGGTGCCAACTTTCCTGTCCACTGGGAAAGCTCCCACTGCAAGTCCCTCAGCCTGAGATTAAGCTCTAGCTCTCCTAGGGACTAGCTCTTTGGGACTCTGGAGGATTTATGTTTAAGATATTGGGTACTGGAGCCCTTACCGTATGTGGATCTTGTGTATCCTTTTTTTTTTTTTATTATTTAGCCTTCTATTCTTTGCCAGTAAAGTGGCATCCTATGGTCCCAAATTATGGTTGCATTCCAAGGGTCTTCAACTATCCATCACGTCACCGGTCCTCCACTTGGAATATCACTAAAAATAATATGCATAATAATCTTAAAAGTCTAAGCTTGATTCTGCGACATGCTTCTTTCTCAGTAGTTTTGATACACATCTGTCTAAGGCCAGGGGTTAAATTAGGCTTTAGGAAACAGAGGAGCTCGAATTCTTTTGGAGATTTGAATGTGCAGACTTTAACATTATTTAAAATAGCTCTTTTGTGCTTTACCCCAATTTAACCTCCCCGGTCACACCCGGTTTTAAGATGTCCAAATCAGCTTGCACAGTCATTCATCTTCCTGTTTGAAAACGGCCTACAGAGTGATAGGATGTCTTTGAGATGCTGCTGCAGTATAAAGGAGGGACAGATATATGCTGTGCATCTGCCTTTGTGACTGCTCTTTTTTTTAAAGCAGCACTTAAAATAACCAGTTCAGTTTGCAAGCATCTTCTTGACTACAGCTTACCGCGAGTCGGTGGGTGATGGGGAAAGATTTGTGTGATGCGCTTATCTTTTTTAGTTATTTATTTATTTATTTATTTTTTTACCGACTCCTTGTGCTTTGGAACGCTGAGCTATTTTTATCCATGTACCTGCTCCACGTCAGCACCGAAATATAATGTTTATAACACTTCAATAAATCTGCCACACCAAATATGACAAACCAAAATCACACAATCCACACAAAACATTATTCTGAAGTGCCAGAAAAACGGGCACAGACAAGCCTATGCAGACTACACATGCTAGTCATCGCTCCATGATGGTATGGATTTTGTTTAGCTGGTATTCCCCTGGTATGTCTACAAACGTCTCTGACAAGTGAACACTATGTGTGCGTTTTTTTTTGACCACCTGTTCATGTCCTGGATTCATTCTGATGGATTTGGCCTCCTCTGCCAGAACAGTGTGCCACGTCTAGAGATGGCAAATTACGGCTAGAAAAACACCCATCTGAGTTTCTGCTTACATCACCAGATCTTAATATTATTAAACATCTCTGGGATGCCACTAACGTAAAAAAAATAAATAAACATGATTGAAATTTAAATTGTTACTAAAGACATAAACGTGACACTACTGTGTAGTGTCTTCAGTATAGTAGGCTCTATAATATATAGTCTACAATATAGTATTGAATTGAAGATGAGAATGACAGAAGAGCAGAACTGAGAGCAAAAGGATGCAATTAAAAAAACAATCTTCAGCTCAGCCTGTATTATTCCACCCCATCATTGATTACTTTTTTATAACAACCCGCCCCATTATGTTTTATTCATTATTTAATTCAGATTCAAGCTTTTGTATAACCTTTGCACCTGTTACAGTCACTATGTATGACAAAAATGCAATGCTTATATATAATGTGTAAAAATGGATTATAAATTAGATACATCTAGAAATGCAGTCCTGGTGAACTTTTACTGCAGCTTTACTTCCCATGAACTGCTTTCTTTATTTAGCTTCTAAATGTACATACTGTATATCAAATATTTATGTCCTTTCATTAGTCATATTCGAAGTAAAACTGCCTAAACATACATATTGCCTATACACTTACCCAAAAGTAACTGTTGCTATGATCTTTTTCTCAGTATAGGACAAGTGAAGGAGAGGAGGCATATGTTAGCTGTTTATGTAGATAGATTGTATGGCCGCAGGGCTGGACAGTAATTAATCCTAGTAACACAGGCATGGGTGCCAGATTGAGGCAGTAAAAGTCCTTTGCAGGATGCATATGACCTGAAACAATCAGAGTACTGCATATATGCGCAAGCTGAATTACAACTAACTTATTTCTTTTCCTTTAGAATAAAAAGTTACGCTTATGCTTGATGGTTGTAGTTTCCTGAATAGGAAATCTGATGTTGAAGGTTGTTCTGGGTTCTAGATTTTTTTATTGCAAGTCTTGTAGTTTGTTTTAGGATTAATGTTTCATTTGTATTATTTATTAATACAAACATGAAATATATGGAAAGTCTATGCTTATCTTCTTGGAAATATCATGAGAGTAATTTCATCATCATTGTTTTTTCTTTCACTAAATCACTAGCGAACCATGACCTCATGATAGAACTGTAAAAACTTTGTACAATTTTTAGATAGTAGATAATTAGATAATTAAAATATATATAATTAGTTCTGTAATGTAATTGAATATGTGGTTGATACAGCCTATTGCCTGACAAATCATCTGTGTGCAACAGTTATGAACATACATATTATTATGAATCACAAGTAATCATACACTAATGCATAGCTAATGATAATTTAATACATGCAATAACCTTTAATGCATCAGGAATTAATGAAGCATACTATGGCTATAAATTAATTAATGCACTGAATTATGCAATATTTATATAGTTTATTTACATTATTAACAGATAAACCTAAGGCTTTAGTTTAAACTACTTGGGACAGTTACAGCTTGCAACTTATCATATGTATATTTAATTTGTGTTTATGATATAACATGTTAGTTTGGTTGTAATTAGAGGTTGCAAGTACTTACTTTTTAGCCTATAATTTGGATCAATTTACAATACAGTTAACTTCCTTTAGCGGATGATGTGCTAATAATAACTTCATTTATATCATTATGCACACATTACTATTAATGTATGACTGTTTGTGGAATTCATATTAAAGTGTTGCTGTTATTTGTAACAAATTGTGCTAGATTACTCTGTATAATGCAGGTTTTGTACTATTTTTTCTATGTATTTTTACACAGTGATTCCAAATATGTTCTCAGAAATCACCCATTGATTTTCTTGCATGGGCATGAAAAAGCGGTACCAACTATTTCAGCGAACAAGTGATGGCCACTAAAGAGTTCCTGAAAATTCTAAGTGCAATAACAGCCTTAGTTATTCAATAAGTAGTACAGACTTAACAAAATCATGCCTGATGCTGAAAAATTCAAAAACAGATTCGAATTCAGTGTACTATAAGGGCCACTGATTTTATCTTATGGATCAAAAAAAGGTCAAATTTATGCCCCATGTTCTTCTTCTAGATATAATCTAGTATATACTAGATCTAGTATATAATTACTAGATAAGTAGACAACCTATTTCATAAACACATTGTTACTTAAACACAAAACGCAATCTGTACAAAGCCATTTAATAATTAAGTGAATTAATGCGAATCCTGAGAAACCCCTTTAATTAGAGACGGAGATTATTTGAAGCAGGGGCTTATTTAAAATTATTCAAGAATAAAGCTGCTTGCACTGTGAACCAATTTAAATAACAGGACTCTATATAATGGTGTGTAACTCTCTTTTCTAGCTAAAGCTTAAACCAAAAAACAGCTTTACTTCTAAAACATGCACCATGAATCAGCCGTGTGTGAGACATCCACACAAAAGCATGGGTCACAGCACAGGACTGAAAGCTGTGAAAGAACCAAACAGAATAAAGGATCAGCTTACTACATACCACTCTTACCATCATTACTGGTTCCTTTATGAAGCTTTATTTCATTTTTTTACTTTTACTTTGCTTATTGCATTTCGAAAGAAAGTCTTAATTTTCTACTTACTACATTTTCAAAAAGTCTATATTTCTCTATTATGGTGTTTTTGGAAATGAATAAGTATATAAGATCCAAATTCTTATCTTTATCAGATATAACAATAAGAATAAGACCGAAAACCCATCACAGTAGTCAGTCCATCACAACATAAATTTTCTATTGATTAGAGCAATTTGTGTCGTGACAGCTAGCTAATAACATTCAAATAATTTGTATTATAAGCATTAGTTATGTAGCTAATATTTAATTCAATTCAATTTAATTCAATTTTATTTGTATAGCGCTTTTAACAATGAACATTGTCTCAAAGCAGCTTTACAGAAAATAATGAAGAGAGTTATACATTTATAGAATTATTAGAAATTTTATCCCTGATGAGCAAGCCGGTGGCGACAGTGGCAAGGAAAAACTCCCTGAGATGACATAAGGAAGAAACCTTGAGATGAACCAGACTCATAAGGGAACCTATCCTCATTTGGGTGACACAGATGTGTAAAAATAAACAAAAACAAAAGGTAACAAAAATGTAAGAGGTAATGATTTCTGTTAGTTAGCTGTAGGTAATAGTTTCCCATATTTCTTGGCTCTGTTGTGAAAGAGAGACTGATTTAGCAACAGTAACAACAACTGATGTGTGATTTTAAATTGGTGCCTTCTGTAAGCCTTTCTTGTTTGAGAGTTTATACTTTACTCCTCAAGTTAAGAACTGGAAGCTGTACATGAGCATTTTACGAGAGGTTTAGATTTAACTTAGATAGGCAATTAATTTGAGTAAAAAAAATGTGTGTAGAGAAGCAATATGTCTCTGTTATGGTAATTGTCCTGGCCAGTTAGCTTAGTTGGTCAGAGCGTGGTGCTAATAGCACCAAGGTCACAAGATTGATCCCTGTAGATTGGGGGCATTGGCCTTGTGGTTAGAGAGCTGGTCTTGTGTTCAATTCCTGGGTGCAAGACATGATTAAGGTGCCCTTGAGCAAGGCACCAATTCCCTCCTACTGCCTTGCAGGTGCCCCCCCTAACTCTCTGCTGTCTGTTCCCTGGTGTGTGTTTCACTGCATATATGGATTACATGCAGAGCTCACATTCCTCTGAGTGCAAGCACGCTAGGCAAAAAGTTCATTTTAGCATTGATGAGAGCAAGACGAGAGCTATGCATAAAGAAATATGGTGTAAATAATTACAACAAAACTGCAACTACACAGATTCTAAACTCGGCGTGCTGACTGACGGTGATTTGCATTTGGGTGACAGTAAGCAGGCCAGTGTGTGTAAGTAGCGTGTTACTATGTGTTCTCACTCTGCATGTGCTCTCCTTATCCAGTCTCAAGTGAACACAGCTCGCTAACCAGCACGGCCACTATTCATTAGTGCTTGACCACAGAAGCCCTGCTCATCAAAGATTAACTGTGGCTTTTTGAATTATTGATTCATCAAGATTACTGATACAGCAACTCTGCGAAATTTCTTCACAATTTGGGACATCTGTGAAGCGGTAGTTTCTGGTAAAGAGTGTATGATCCTGTCTTGGTATGTCAATATGATCCACTGTTCACAGATATTGCTTCGAGCTGCAGACCATGCAGGGTTTCTAAAGTTGAAATAACAAGACAAACTGTGAAAGTAGGCGAAAGGAAACTGCAAGGCTGCATGACGTAAATCATCCTTTATCACTATGTGCAATGACCTGCAATCTTTCGCCACATGCTTTCTCCTCAGGATTATGAGAATGAGGTGGCTCCTGTGGTGGACTAGCACAGACCCAAAGAGGGTCATTAGCTTCTGGAGGTGACCCGCAGAGAAGGCCCTAAGGTAGCGACTCAAGCCTAGAGAGAAGGTATCGTGCCCGGTTTGCTCTGTTACATTTGTCCTTTAACCTCCTGTAGGGAGGACATCTGTCCCGCAGACTGCCCTCACTTTTCTACAGATCATTACCTTCAGTTAGTCTAACCACAGCCCTACTTTAATATAAAATGGTTATTAATATTGATATATCATAGCCTGTAATGGACCTATAACATGTGGCATTCTGCTTCACAAATACTCTTAATGTAAAAAACATTCTTTATATTCCTTAAATACTCATCATGTTACAAAGGTATTTGTATGATTAAGACTGTCAGAAATGACTGAGTAACATTAAAGAGGTGTGTGATGTAGACTAAATGTTGTAGGCAATAATATGCTATGATCCTGGTCCAATTTGGCGCTGCATCAAAAGTAGGCTATTTTTGAGAAATTGCTGCTCTTGGCCAAAAGTAAGCCTCTGTACTCCGAGGCAGACAAAATCACTAGACTGACCTATTATTTCCAATTTTGCCAACTTGGTGTCGTCTTATTAAAGCCAGGACTGAGGTTAAGACAGTATTAGATCCTTATGTTCA
Organism: Duopalatinus emarginatus; assembly: GCA_028565595.1. NCBI lineage: Eukaryota > Metazoa > Chordata > Actinopteri > Siluriformes > Pimelodidae > Duopalatinus > Duopalatinus emarginatus. Next base: position 6,779,408 of record JAOVVF010000032.1, on the reverse strand, counting down.
AAGCAGTCATTATATGTCAATAAACCTACACTGAAGTGCCAGAAAAACTGGTACAGGTAAGGCTATGCAAAATACATAGGCTGGTGGTGGCTCCATAATGGTATAGGGTTTGTTTAGCTGGCATTCCATGGGACCCCTGGTCTGTCTACAAACTTCTCTGACAGGTGAACATTATGCATTTATTTTAATGGGTTTGGGCTCTTCTAACTGGACAATGCACCAGTATACATGTCTGGAGATGCCATATTATGGTTAGAGGAACACTCATCACAGTGAATGTTTTTTCCATTCTAACTAGATCGAATGCTATTAAACACATCTGGGATGCCATGAAACAAGCTGTGGAACACAGAAATCCCACACCTTGGAATACAACAGAATTGTGGACTGTTGTGCAAGAAGTCTGGTGTTCATTGCTTATAGAATATTTCCGCAAGCCCGTGGAGTCTGTGCCCTGTGGGGGACCTAACAAGTATTAAACTAGTGTACCGGTTTCTCTGGCATAACCTTTTTATTTAAACAACATTTAGGGCACATATAACCAGTTAAATCTACCAGCATGGATCAGACTCATGCGCACACAGGCAGAATATTACACATGTCATATTAACCTGGAATTAACCTGAACTCAGGATTGACCCAGTGGCCCTTCAGCTGCAATCCTACTATGCCTTGCATTAAGTTCTTTCACCAATCTTGTCAATCAGTAATATGAGATTTTAATATTATTTTTTAGAAACGTCAAGGCCCTGTGAGTCTAATCCCAGGGCATCACTCAAAATTAATGGCATAATGGCAACTTACTACTGTGGTTATATATCTGATAAAATAATACTGATCTTTAGGATCAATATAGAAAATGTTTATTTTCACCCGATTGAGATTATTTCATTATTCAAAATCATTATCTTGTTTTTTATTAACTGTGCATTATCCATAATGTCTTTGCCCCGCTACCATGTTAAGCATGCTATCACGTCTATCACAGTAATCAGTTTTATTGAATGTCACCCATTTTCCATAAACCTTGATTAGTTTGCTTTCTAACCTCACAAGTGAATGAAAGAGTCTACTGTTTGTTTCAACCTAGATAATGTTGCTCCACTCACAAAGAAAATGATGGTACCTGCAGTATAAAGCAAACCTCTTGAAAACGGGCATGTAAATCACACCATTCTAAATTGGTAATTTTCCAAATTGCATGGAAGGTCTATAATAGGGTGCTACTTATCCAGCAACAACAAAGCCTGATAAGCAAAAAGATCCACGATAATTATTCAGTACAGTAGCTAAATTAAGTAGATACCAAAAAGCCACTAAAGCACAGTAGACAAAAATGAAGACAAAAAGATTTAGCCTCTAACCATATCTATTATAATGCCTAACATGACCTGTGCTAACACAGAGCTATAATATAGCCAGCTCAGCAGGCTGAAATCCTTTAGCACAATCCAACAAACTGAAAAAGCTGAATTTGATTGAACTACTCCACACAATAGCCCTGACCTTCATTCTTTCCTATGAAATAGTCTGGTGAAGTCTGACCTTGTGACTCTGACATCTGTGACTTTTTAATTGTAACTGATTACAACCCACCAGTTTTTCTTTTCAGGTCAATCACTGAGTTCATATTTGAAACTTGGCTGAAATCTTTCACTTTGGATTTAGCTGTCAGTAAAATACCAGTTCCTAGGCCCTCAATGAAAGCTACATTTCTTTTGTAATTGATTTTAAATGGCTTTTAGTGTAGATCACAGCATTTTATTAGGTATTTCAGCTTGCGCATATAATCTGTGAGCCATAAGTCTTGGTTCTAGGTCCATTTTGTTTGTCAGTGTATATGTTTCCATGTAATACAACTTTTGGTATCGGGTTTCTTCTTTTTTTTTGATGACATGCAAATGCATCTATTAGCCATACCAGATAAAGGATCACCTGTTGGTGATTATACTGTCATTATACTGTCATACTAGTACATTTCTGCAGGAATGTTCTGAAATTTTTGTAGATTATTAGAGAAAGCAGTAACAATTGTCTGTCATGGGACAAGAAATATTGACTATATTTGAACTATTTATATTGATTACAGAAAACTACTACTTATATTTAAAGATCTTAGATATTGCCCCACTGTACCCAAGTGAACTCATGGTCTGTTATGATCTTTACTTGAAGTTTACTTGAATTAAAACTTGCAGTAGTACTGAGAATAAGGGAAATTCCAGCTGTTCCAGCAACAAAATAACTTCTGTTATAGAGGACAAAGTTAACTCTAGTTACGTCTAATATGAAAACCTGCCTGAATATATTTTATATAATATAATATAATATAATATATATTTTAATAATAATATATAATAAGTTCCATTTTATATTAATGACTTGACCATTTTAGAAACAGTCTAAAGTGTCAGCATTTTAAGTTTCTTAATATATTAAGGCCTGGATGGAGAGTGTTTGATTTCTGGTTTCTCAAGAACATAACCAGTTAGATTTTTTCTCATTATCATCGAAAGTGTTAAAAAAGGTGTATAAGTGTACACATAATGTGGTATACAGTACATTATATATAAGTTATATGGTGTTTAGTATAAATGTTGTTGTAGACATTTTTTTTATGAATTCTGCATTTTTGAGTCAGTACAAAAACATTTTAGATTATAAAAGATTATAAATAATTATAATAATAATAATAATAATGTTACAGAAAAAAAATTCTATGTCAGTAAGAAAAGCAATCTGTTAAATAAGATATAAAAAAAACAGAATGAAGGAAGAAGTGAGTGTGACAGTCCGTC
>JAOVVF010000032.1:6720791-6735728 GCA_028565595.1 Duopalatinus emarginatus | reverse complement strand
ATATATAGGATAGTAACGCATTAAAGCGATCTCAAATTATCACAATTTAAAAAAATTGTGCCGTTAACACAAATTCTAATTTGTCCTTGCGATTCACCCGTAGTTCATTTTGAGGATTGTCGCACGCTGCTTCAGTAAGAGTAAGGCTGCATCTGAAATCACATACTTCTGTACTGAACAGTACACTACAGTGACTAGTGTGTCTGAATGTGCAGTATGCATCAAGCATCAAGCAGTACGTGAAAAGTTCCCGGATGACGTACTGTACGTACTAATATATATAATAAAGTTAAAATAAATAAAGTTATAATAAAGTATATTGCAATGGTGTGTATTTTTATCAAATAAATAAAATATGTGTGGACAGCCTGGGAAAATTCTTTATATGAATTTTTTATATGAACCTTTATACAAAATGTTTTACTGTTTTGCCAGTGACTCAGTGACTAACATTTGAACACTTAAAAATATGACAAAAGTGACAGGCAGAAACTCGTATTTGAAGAAAGTAACATACTGATTGTTAAAATTTATTTGAAATTTAATTATATAGCTCTTTTAACAATAGACATTGTTGGCTAAGATATAAATACAGATTTATCCCTAATGAGAAAGCCAGAGTAGACAGTGGCAGGAAAAAACATCAACAGACGACATTAGGAGAAAACCGAGACTTGAACCATACTCAAAAGGGAATACATTCTTTTCTAGACAAAGATAGTGAGATTTCATTAATCCTTTTTAGCTGTATACTATAAAATTATGCAGTTTTTAAGAAATACTACATGAGATCAGCCTAGTCCATAGTCATGCTTTGGGTGAATGTGTGGTACCATCCACAGTAACCTCACATCAAATGTGATGCTGTCCATGCAGGGTCATCCTCAGCAGCCAAAAATGATTTTCAATGGATTGTTTCTTCCCTGATGACATATTCCAGGATAACAATGACAATATTCATGTGGCTCAAATTATGAAAGAATGATGAGCAAATGAGGAATCAAATGAAATGGCTACTACAGAGCTCTGACCCTAACCCCATTGTCTTTGGGATGTACTGAATAAGAGTGGTTCAACTCTCCCTTTTACCAAGAAGATCAAAAATGAGTTCAACTTTATATGGAAATAAATGTTATCATATTGCAAAAGGTTGTTGAAACAATTCCACTAGGAATGTGTGTCATAATCAAAGCTAAAGACATCCATCAATATATTAGAGTGTGCATTTTTCTTGGGCCAGGCAGTGGACGTGCTGTGTGCTGCCCTGGCCAGCTTACGTATTTGATTTTGGCTGGTTTGAATAGTTTGGAGCAGTTCCATGTGTAGGTGTAATTAGGACACTGCTGTGTTACTGGTGAAATCCCTGCTGTGTTACTGTCAGAAAACCTTTCTTTTTTTATAGGCACAAAGCCTAAACTAGTCTGCAGGCTGTTTCTCTCTCTCTGTCTCTCTGTAGCTTTATTTTTATCAGCCCCTAAACTCCGGTCTTTGTCTTTTATCATAACGAGTAGCGTAGGGCTATAAACCGCTAGAAGTCCAGATGGAGATGTTAACTATGCAGTGAGTAAGCTTGGAGTGAGTTAACTCTGCTGTCTTTTGAAAAATCTATTTAATGATGTGTGAATGGGATTGGTCAAGGGTCTGTGAGTATAGAAACTAATGAAGTGCTAATTAGCTCAGTGGGCAAGTCCTAAGGGTCTGAGGCATTATGCAGTTCAGGATGACTCTTGCTGAGGTAGTTCTTTACTTGATAATTAACCATGAGCCTAAGCATTGCTTAATTACCCATTGAATTAAATCCTCCCATGGTGGAGCTGGACAACAGAGAAGATCATCATGATCAAGTGGAGGTAGAAATGAAGCTACCATTAAAAAGGAGTAAACTAATTAACCAGAAATGCACTATTTTTTTTGTTCAGCACTTTGTCTCAGGAATCATTTTAAATTTAGGAGTTAAAAGTTTTTTTTTTTTTTGCCGGAGTATATTTTAAGTTCAGAACCTTTACGCCACTAGTTTTTCTGGACTGATTGCTACTTACATCTTCTAATTTAATGTATTTCTTCTTTGTTTTCCACGTCATTCAAGTCCACTGACTGGATTGTTTATTGCCTTAAGCTGGTTCAAATTGCATAGAAAACTCAAGTGGTCAACTTTACCACACCAGAACATCCATGGCTGCACCTACAAGAGCTTTTTAAAGTCGAAACAAAGAAGAACAAAAGTGTTTATTTCATGTCAGCTTTCGCTTTCAAAGCCCAGTGAGATCAAAATTAAGTAATTCAGCCTCTGATCTGAACATATAAGGGCCAGGTTCTGTTTTATAATATGTAGGTTAGCTAGCTATATCCCATATACTGTATGTATATAGCTTATAAACCAGAGTTTATTTACATTTACTTTATGTATGAAACTTTATACTTGAAGGGCCTGTAAACTTTAGCAGTTAAGATATCCCTGTGTTTATTCTTTCTGTCAAACAGGGATACTTCTTACTCTTTTTAAGTAGGGTTTCAGACAGATACTGTTACACTTGTCACAGTATATTTTTGGGAAGTAACAGATTTTGCGGTATTTGTTTATGCACTGCCAGGCCAAAAATGAAAAGTAACAAAGAGCTGCGTTAATCTTTTTAGTAAAAGGAAAAGTCAAGCCACTCCGTAAAGTCCTCTCCAGCACTTCCCAATGACTTTCAATGGGGTTAAGGTCAGAACACTGTGGTGGCTAATTCATGTGTGACAATGGTTCCTCACGCCCTCTGAATCACTCCTTCACTATATGAGTGTGATGAATGTTGACATCGTTGTCCTGTAATATGTTTGTGTCATCGGGAATAATAAAAAAATCCACTGATGTTATAGCCTGGTCATTTAGTACAATCGAGTATTTATCTGATTTCATATATTGGCACATACCATAGCTGAGCCTAAACCTGACCAACTAAAGAAACCCAGATCATAACAAATCCAAATAGGAACTTTTTTGGCTAGGGAATGTGTTGTAATAATATAGAATGTTACAACAATAATAATATGCAATTAATGCATCCGTGCAGCATGGGGCTTCAATTTCATCTCCAAGGGTCAGTGCTGCTGCAGGTTTTCAATCTAAGCCAGGTAACAGCCACGTTTAAAGTCTTTTTCACTTTATATTTTCACAGTTGGCTTTTGTAGATTATTACATCTCATGCTGTGCATGATCCCAATAAATTCTTGGCCAAATTCTTTAATAGACTGTGCAATACCATAAATGCTCCATTTCGGATTAAGTACTAAAGATGAAAGGAAATGACTATATTCTGCTTACATTATCTATAGTTGTGTCTAAAACTGGCTCATCTGGCTCATGACAGCAAAATCTGGCCAAACTTTATAAACCAAACTTTACTTGTTTTTCAGTGTAAACCAAACCAGCCATTAATGGAATAGATTGTAGAGCAAAAACATACTCATTTATAACAATTATAGTAAGTAACATAGTATGCTTCTACTAGATTTTTATAATGATACTGATATTAATATATATAACTTATTTAACCTAACCCGTGTCTGTCTGTTTAATAAGAAACCTTCTTGTGGTTACCTACTTCAAGATCAATGCCCCTCATCATTGCTGAGGAATTTAAGCTTCACGATGGTGTGGAATGGATTGTATGGTTTTTAGACATGGCCTAAGCCTAGTCGTTGACCTTGACCTTATAAATTAATAAGAATTAATTCACTTCAAACATCTCATGCTTTATAGATTGCTAGCAAATATTTGTGCTCCATTAGTAGATAGTTTTACATAATCTATTGCTCTGGATGTATCATTGGCATGGGATAAAATGGTGAATTGCTGAAAGCTATCATCCTCTGGTAAATAAGAAAATACCAATCAGGTTAAAGTGATGTTAAAGAATTTTGAGTAGCTTAAAAATAAATATGTTCAAATAGTTTGAAGTGTATTAATGTCAAAGACTAAACTCGGTCTCTGTCTGGAAATCCACATCCAGTCTACACCATTAACCCGGGTTATAGTATATTAAATTCCTAAGTTAATAAATACCATGTGGGGCAGTTTTTAAGAGGTGGAGGCTACAATAAACACTTAATTAATGCCGTTCTCTTAGTGCCAGAGCGGTGTCCTAGTTCGGTCTATGCTTTCAAAATCAATGAGAACCGAGTGTGTGAGAGTTTTCATCCCAGCTGAACCAGTTTATCTGGGTTTTTTTGAGGTAGTGTATATGTTATTTTATGTATTGAGATGTAAAGTGAGATGATTTGGTGGGAAAAAGCTATTAAGGAGTGACAGCCAGATCCCTGTCAATTGGTAACTTGGTATTAGTATTATAAAATCATTATAGTTAATTCTTATAGGACTGGGTCTCATATTAGGCATAAAGCTATGTTATGGCTTCCCATTGTGTATTTGTCTATTAATCTGGCAATGGTTGATTAGTTTTTTGTTTTTCCCACTAGTTTATATCCCAGAGACATTTTGAAAAATTGAGAAAAAAACCCTTGTTTCTTAATCAGTGGGCTTTATCTAAATCTAAGAGACAATTAATTCTATTTACAGTCTGGGCTAGAATGAAATCAGCTTTCAACAAATAGCTTTCATTTTTATATACTGTTTTCTTTTAAAAAAGAAAGAAATTTCATGTATACCAACCCTGCTATGAAGGCCTTAAAATCCAAGCTCATGTCCTTACATTACTTTAGTTGATATCCAGCAGGTTACAGGGTTCTATCATCTCAGAATTATAAAAAAAAAATACAGATGTTCTTGGTGCCCTGTGGCTCATATTGTCTTTGGTCCATGCTTTATTGTTTATAAATGATGTGTCAGCATTTCATTTCCTCTGCAATATTTTATTATTGTGCCAGAGCTCACTAATGAAAACATAAATGTTATGAAGAACCTTTGAGAGACCTTTTTACCTTTCATTGCATTACATCATAAGTGACGTGGTCTCCTTTTGACAGCATGTGTGTAAGAGAAAGAGAGAGCAGCCGAACACAAGATCAATAAAAAAAAATCTCTGTCCAAACACATTCCCTGTTTGGGCTGGCGACAGATCCATCCTGATCAAAATTACCTCAATATGTCATGTTAATGAACCATGCCATTCACCAGTACACCATAACATTCAAACAGGGCAGAAATATGAGAATGCCCGCAGTGTGTGTGTAGATCGGTGACTGAATGGTGAAGAGAACAGCACCCAGCAGACAGGAAACAGACTGAAAATGAACCCATGGTCCATTGAACTTTGACCTTTCTGCAACACACCCATCCCCATGTCACAGAGAGGACACCAGTGACACACACTTTTGTGATTGTAAAAGTTGCACACACCCAACAGGCCTGACACATTTCCATAATACATTTCCCCACTATGACATTCTCAACACATTTTCAGACCTATTAAACATAAGGCCCATTTGTGGAGGTAAACTTCCTTACAGGTTGTTTGGATGGCAAGTTTTTCTAGCTTCCTTAGTTCTTTTTTTAATAATTGTGGCATTGGAGACACGTGAAAAGGTTTTCCTCAAGGTCTCGTTCAATAGTCAAGGTTCTTGTGTTATTAAAAGAGTTCCTTGAAGGTTCCTTGCATAGTTGATGGCTTTAGGTTTCAACATGTGCTCCTCAAGGGGTCTTTTGGTAACAAATGGTTCTAACTTTTGAAAAGGGTTTCTCTATTTTGACAACAATTAAATACGTTCCTCGGGAGTTTTAGTGCTTCTAGCATTCAAAAGGACTTCTACTACTGCTTCTTTAGAATGGGAATGTCTCTCTGCTACAGGTTTTACATGGAACGCAGAAGATTTACGGATGCTACAAACCCGGGGGCAGCTGTGGCCTAGTGGTTAGGGAACCGGTCTCGTGACCGGAAGGTCGCGGGTTCGATCCCCAGACACGACAAGACACGACTGAGGTGCCCTTGAGCAAGGCACCTAACTCCCCTAACTGCTCCCTGGGAGCTGCAGTTTGGGGCTGCCCCCTGCTCCGGGCAAGTGTGTTCACTGGTGTGTGTGTTTCACTGCACAGATGGGTTAAATGCAGAGGTCACATTCCTTCTGTGTGCAAATATAGTAAGGCAAAATAGTTCACTTTCATTTAAACCCAAAATCTTCCAGGTACTGTATAAAAATTAATTGGTTATTCAGACATTACTGGATCCTTCATTATTGGGTTCCAGATCCTGCAAGGTCTTAACCAGACAGACAAAGTCAAGAACCCATTAAGGTGCTTGATAGAAACTTTTTTTTTCCCCCTAAGAGTGCATGCAGCATAGTTTGAATGGAGTAAATGTTCTACCAGTGTCTACTGAAGTCTCACATTAAAGTGGCATGTAAATGGTGAAATATCCAGACCTTCCCAAAAATTATCCAACTGTGAGCAAAACTTTTGCAGGTGTGTTTATCTGTCAAATGATCCAGTCAGTCCCTGTAGGACCACCAGAGCTCAACCCACTACATCAGCACATCAAAAGCCAAGGGCGCTTTCTGTCTGCCAGAAGACTCATGGCTCCACTGATGAAGTTCGAAAACACAATCAGAACAAACATCATCACTGAGGTCCATTTAACAGAGTACACACAGACACACACTAGTGTGAAATCACATACTCTTCCCTCCTCAGTACATTTTTCCATGTTAAACACATATTGTTTACACACATATTTCTTAATGTTCTCAGCAAAATCTCATGAGGTCAGAGATACAGACACTGATAAAAAACAGTTTGCATGCATGATTCAATAGGAGTGTGTTTATAGATCAGGTTTTTGCTCTGCTTACTACAGGATATTTAGCTGGCACAAGTAAAATTCCCACAAAGACCCATGTGCTAGTACACACACCTGAAGCAATCATTTCAGTAAGAACACACAGCGCTTTATTAGACCTGTTAATGGTTATATAGTGAGAATCAGGTTTCGTCCCTTGATGGTTGACTTCACAGCTGGTTGTGGCTCGATTATGTGATTGTCAGCATTCCAGAAATGTGTGTGGGTATTACCAAACCGTTTTCCCAATGAGGAAAACCAAAATAATCAGCCGCCTGTACTAAATTTTCAAGCTTCTGTAGAAAAGACATCAAAGACATCGAGGACAGGTGAGTCATATCACATGGATATGATTGGGACTTATGCATATTCCCAATCACAGCAATCATTCCCAGACCTCTCCACTTTCACCAAGTTAATCAGATGAAAAATGCAAAGATCTCGGGAATATGATTGATTAAAGGGACTTGCTTTAAAGTTAAAGACCTTTGCTGATGGAGACGTAAGTTCATCTGGTTTAGACTTGTCAGAGGGATGAATCTGGAAACATTTCTCCTGGTGGACAGTGTCACTTTATTTCCCCCTGATGTCTGTTGGGAGTTATAGGCCTAGCCCTGTCCCCGGAGGAAGATGGATGGAGGTGTTGGATATCCCTGCCCCGGAGTGAAATATTTGATGCTCTGACTGCAAACAGAGGCACAGACATTAGGTCATGCAGTGCTTCTGAACCCCACAGTGATAGAATGATAGAGGAGAAGAAGTAGCCAGGACTCACACTGAGTGAGATATGCTAACACAGACTAAGCACAGAGCTGTCAGAGTTTAGACATTGGGTTTTCAGATAGATCAGATGTACATTATGAGTATTATTTCCAAAGCAGTGTTTCTTCCTTTGCATTGAGATCATTGAGTTAGTCACTGTTTTCTAACAGTTCAGAGAGGACTCATTCTCTGGGGGTGTTAGGGAGTGGTGATGTATTGCTATTATATCTGATTCATAAGATGTGCGTAAATGCACCATGTGGTCATCTGTTTGAGTAACAAACAGCAACAAAATAACGAATGGGTTAGCGCCCTTTCCTTGGAAACTGGGGGCATTTCTGCCACTACATTTGGTCATTGTTCAGTTTTTTTTTGGGTGTGATCATTGATTCATTGCAAAATGGTGGTTTTCGGGTCATCATCATTTGTAATTTGACACAAAAATGTCATGTCTTGGGAAAAGGCATGTTGCTGTGCAGTGGCTTCAAAAATGCCATTAATATATGGAATGAAACAAGCAAACACATGTAGACAATCAGACGTAATGAAATATTTTTGGAAAAAACAATCAGACGTAATGAAACGTTTTGATCAGTGGTAAATACAGCTACTTAATAAGACCCATAAAGGTTTTCACTGTTAAATAGGGTTCTTATGGTTTTAGCATCCCAAAGCATTCACCTTTTAAAACTTTCCTGAATGGAAAACCTTCATAAATCCTCCAAGAATTGTCAACCAATACTCTTTCCCTGACAGTGTATTATCCCATACTTTGCAAAGATTTCAAGCACAGCAAAAGTGATATATAAATTTGTGCAGGAAGAAATTAATTTACTGTATGTTGAAATAAATGTGTAAAGGTTCGATGAACATAATTAACATTAACCAGAAGCACAGATTTGAGAGTGTACTTGAGGACTTATCTAGCGACAGTAACTAGTAACATTCCAAGAGGTATCACACTCATGCCCTTCTGTTCTGACAGTGGGCCTAAGTTATACCAGCTCCTTATCTGAGAGCGCCTGAGGGACAGTACAAGCTGTCTGGACCTCTTGTGTTTAAGCACTGGTTTTAACGATGCGTGGAAGACTTATTGATCAATTAGAATGCCAAGCTGACAGATATTGCCTAGGAGGTAAGTAGTGGATGTCTTGGTAACAGAAAGGTACACTGAGGTCAACTCACAAAAAAGGCTTTCTTACAGAGACGCTGCATTGCTGCTAAAGGTCACGCAGATGCTCTTAACTGTCCTTGCATGTGTTCAAAGTACTTTCAAAAGAGGATCATTACACTATTATATCACAGTGCTGTTGAATTCTCAGTTCTGATTGGTCAGGAGGTGGAGGATTTTCTCTAACTGCAGCTGGATTTTTCTCCAAAACTACTGGTTGTAATTTAAGTAACAGCTTTATATTAATGTACACTTTTAAATACATCATTTACACCCAGCAAAAACAGATTTTAAAAGGGGTAATTATTAATATTGATAAGTTTTTTCTGAGAATTTCGAAAAAAACAAGCATTTATAATAAACATGCTAGATGTAATAATATGCTAATAATAAACAGAGAGTTACGTGTGCTTTATAATGCTAAAATAGTCGGAGGTAAAGCTGTAAAGATTAAGAATTCAAGAAAAGTCTTTGGGACAGAGGACTGTTTTATGGTTTTGCAAACTGGAAAAATGGAGAAGGCAACGGGCGAAAAATAAACTGTTTATAGCTGTACTAATGTAAATGACAGCTTGAATATAAGGTTTCATAAGATTACAATCTGGGAATAAATGGATAAAACTTGATGAAATTAATAAATTGTATTTCTTGTTTTCTTTACTTTTAGGTTTTTGGACTTGTGGTATTTGATACTTTATGGCTCATTTCTGGCAGTATCCTGGCTTCAACTATTTCACTACTGCACTACAACTACACTACACTACAACTACTGCACTAATGCCAGATATTCCATGTAAACGACCAAGCAGATTTGTAAGTCACTCTGGATGAGAGCGTCTGCCAAGTGCCATAAATGTAAATATGAAAATGTGTCATTTGGTAATTGGTAGAAACAATTTTACTGCATGCATGTTGTCCCTTAAACAACTTCTCTGTAACATGACAAGTGATAGAATAGAAATACTGTAGAGCCTGTTGAGAGAACTGAGAACTGTTTCATAAATATAAAATAAATTTAAATGGAAAATAATTTCTGGTGTTCTTCTTTAATAAAATAAATTAGCTGAAATAGCAAATTGCTACAGTATAAAAGTAACAAAACTCATAAAATTGCTGTTATTGGAAAATAATTCATTTCAGGATGGTAACGGTAACGATTTCACATTGGGCTGCATTGTCACTTTATTCTTGACCATTTTCTTATAACAGCATTCTCCATCATGTTTTATTCCTTACTAATCTGCCACACCACAGGAAATGAATTTCCTGTCAGTTTGTCCAGCAGTTTGCAACAAATCACACTAAAAAATACAAGAAACACTGTATGTGTAGAATCTTGTGCTACACCAAAGGCTTGAACGACCTTATTAATAATGTCAACAAGGTTGTTTAGAGTGTACGTTGAGGAAGAGCAGGACATATGGTAATGTATGTAGCGTGAATGGCGCATTCGAGTCGAAAAGCCCACAGGCCATTGCAGCACAATAACCCCTGGGTACTACTACGCAGGTGCATAGAGTCTAATACAGACTGAGCCTCATAAGTGCTTTAGGGCTTCCTGTAACCTTTCACCCTTCATTTTAACCTCATATCCATATATGCACACACATGCACACACACACACACACACACACACACACACACACACACACTCAGGTCACGAGCATGATGAGCCTTCAGGATACAATGGCTTAAGCTCAACACAACAGGAAGTGCTTCATCATGCTTAAGAGCCTGATATTCCCAGGGTGAGTGCAAATTATACATTTAAATAAAGACAAAATGTGTGAACTCAACTCCACATACACGGAAATATTAAGACTCAGTGAAATCCTGACTTGTGTCTCATTCTGAATATTTTAAGTCAATTCTCTGGGGAACTGTTTTTTTTTCAAACAGTGTTATCAGTTATAGCAGGGTTTAACTTGTGATTCAGAAAGTGGAGGATGTGCATTTATTTAATAAATTCCAACAATTTAGGAAGAATATTGCGCAATTTCTGTCCTATTGCATTGACTGATGGTAAAGAAAAATTTGATTAGCAAGATTAGCAGACACTGTTAGCTATCTAGATATTTGTAAATATTCCAATTTACTGTTTTTAGCAGCGATCATCGTCATAATTACACGTCTCTGATTAAACCCTAGAACATGTATACTTACTATGAATAGTTCAGTAATGATAAGAAAACAAAGAGGAAGTGTAGGTAGATTTAAAGGTAAGAAAAGTCTGACCCACATATGGATCCTAGGTCTTCAAAGATTTAATAGAAACACATTTTTTCACACAATGATACTAATATCAGTCATGAACATATTGTCGGCTTATGCAAACCAGGCAATACAAGACAATGCCTTTGAATTCTTTGAATGCAACAATGGGGAAATAAACTTTTTATGGCAAAAAGGACAAGATAGGATACTTAAACCTTGACGACTGAACAATTACATGCAATAAACTATAACAATAAAGTCTAGCATGCTATAGAGAGGCTTTTTTAAATCATGGTAATAATATTCGCTAGTAACATTAGTCAGCTAGCATGACATGAATTAAGATGAACTAAGTTAACAGGATTTTACTGAGTATATATAAAGTCTTATTCATTAGTCCTCACTGTCTTTATTGCTAAAGATAACTTCCTAAACCTTAACACTAACTCTATCTAGCCAGCTAACGCTATCTTACTTGACCGGAAGTCATATTTAATAATTATTGATCATGTTCACTGATACGGTGATACATTAGCAGTGATAGATCCAAGGTCCCTGATTCAATCCTGCTCCCAGGCTACTATCTGTGTAGAGTTTCGCACCATGTGGATTTCCGCCTACCTACTAATACACGCCAGAAGATAAGCTGGTTATCTAAACTGGCCAATTGAGGTGGGAATGTTGTCCAGTCCAGGTTTCATCTTGTGTGTTGGAGGCAATCCAGAGAAGCATTAGAGGCATGAATTACAGAATGAATAAATCACTAAGCAGCCATGAAGTATGAGACTGTAATATGAGTAATAATGTAATGAATTCAGGGAGATAAGTATCCAACAGGACAGTACATAGCTTTAACCGTAGCTGTATTTATAATGCTTTAGTTAACATTATATCACATTATATTCTCCTTATCTGGGTCTAATTTTTGTAAAACAGAGTGAGGCAGAAAGAAATATGATGGCACCAATAGACAAAAAGTAAGTTAAACAATGGTGAAGCTGTGTCACTGACACAAATACCCACATCAAATAGACAACCATGGCACTGGTTTAAAAAGGAGCCCTGGATCTGTTCATTTTTGAGGGGTTCACAGCCATATGGCTTCGATTGAATTTAGTTTATAAAACCTAATCAGCACACATTTCATCAATAGTAAATTCCATTTAGAAACTGAATCTGGCTTTGTTAAGTTATTATGATCCATCTGGCTTTTACCACTGGTCTGGCAGTAAAGTTATTGGTGTCAATAAGTCAAATGGCCAAATGGCCCTTCCCTTCCCAGGGTACCCAAGGTTGGTCGTCCTTAATGAGGCAGGTTTCACCAGCGTTTCTTACACATGTTTTAAACAAACACACAAACACATATGCACTCATTTCTGCCAGAGTGTACAGATGTCGTTAATGACAGGTCAGAAAGGGGCAAGGCTAAGGTCAAGTCTGCATATGAAAATATTATAGAGGAACAAAATAACAGGATTGGTTTCCTCTAATGAACGACATTAACACTGTGTGCTGGCCTACTACCATGATATTTGGGTACCTTAATTGGCCACTTTAACTGTTCTATATGTCTTGAACACTTTTATAACTTGGAGAGGTTTTTTTGGAATCGCTACTTTGTTATAACAACATTTAACAAGAACGTGTTGTACAGAAACGACCTTATATTTGATTAGTTTTACAGTAATGCAGTAATACATTAGCGTGATGGAATCATGAACATTTCACATATTTTTATTACACTCACTAAAATATATCAGACAGGAAGCTACATTAAAAACACAGCTACCAAGACGCCAGTTCATTCATAACTACCCACTAACCATCAGCCACTGGCAGCACACCTGGATAGAGAAAGCAGAAATGACAGAAATGCAAAGTGAAAGTTACGATTTGTGGTTATGAGACTCTGGCGTATGGCACAGAAGCTGTAACAGTCCTAATCTAATGAGCGTAATCACAAAGGTCTGGTTGTACCTCCGCAGCCGAATTCCAATCCTACCTTCACGCGTTTGTTAATGAGATCCAGCAACCTGGACCACAGTGAATCAAACCATTCCAGCCCATTTCACCTTCACACAGAATGCCATTGTGGCAGCACATGTTTTATTTCACACTGTTGCTTGGCTCATACCACAGTGGTGGCATTATTTCTTTATTGCAAGGAAACGCGTTTTTTTTTTTTTTTTTACTGCACAACAGCTTTGTCACCTCTTTATCGCTCACACACACATATGCACATACACAAACACACATACACACTTCCTCTAGACTGGTCCTAATTACCGTAGGAAATACAAACACACCCACATGAGTGCAGACTTTAAATGCAGCTAAAACAAATAAAACCTACTAAGACTAATATTATTTATTCAAGAATAGTATCTGTTAGCTTGGAATAAGAAGACAAATTCTAGTAATTACGTACAAGTGCTACTGTTAGTGTTAGCGAACTACCATTAAAGCTTTAGTTTAAATTAAAATTTTTAAACAACTTTGCCTCCTAGGTCGAAAAACGCTATCACATGCTAGTCGCTGGCACTCTGGCAAACTTTTGCTGCAACACATGGATTAGTCTGATGGCTTAAAGTACCAAGTAATACATATTCAATGAGAATTCAAGGCTGTGTTCATAACAGCATCCCTAAGTA
Source organism: Duopalatinus emarginatus (assembly GCA_028565595.1). Taxonomy (NCBI): domain Eukaryota; kingdom Metazoa; phylum Chordata; class Actinopteri; order Siluriformes; family Pimelodidae; genus Duopalatinus; species Duopalatinus emarginatus. The sequence goes on along the minus strand of JAOVVF010000032.1, from coordinate 6,722,160 downwards.
GGCAGAACACCTAAGTAGCCTACTGAAAACACCGAAGCAGTTCTGACATACTATTGCAGTATGCAGTTTGGGACATGGTTCAAGCATTTGTGATTCTGTGGATATAAATAATCCACGAACATTATCGACTTTTATGAGAACATAAACCTTACAAAATGTGATTGAAATGTTCTGAGACGTCTGGTCAGGAGCATGCTTGTTGTTTTCTTCGACATTCACCGCGCACCGTGATTCCCCCCCAGGGTCAGACTGTCAACACTGACGTCTACTGCACTGCTCTCAGGCGTCTGGGGGAAAACATTCAGTGGAAATGACCTGCACTGTGGCGCAACATTTTAAACTGTTGAACTTACCAACTTTTATTAGATAACAGAACAGATCCTCTATCTATAAACAGAAGCTTATTTTTAGGCCAACATCCACCAGTTAGTTCTAACTGTAAATGCCTGATCCAGATACAGTACCTATGCATCAGTGACCTGGCATGGCATGTCTGTGATAATTTTGTATTGTCATAACCAGTACATACCCTACAGAATAAAATAGTCATCCAACATTGACTAGCTAGCTGAAATATAAGTTTTGTTTGAAGGGTTGCTTCACTGTAAACTCACAACAAGCTGCTGCCACTTAGTCTGGGGCTGTCTTGCATCTCAGGGTGCACTCACACTAGACAATCTGTACTGTTACTGAGTATGTTTGATGCCCAAAGTCAGCTGCGTTTGACCAGTGAGATCGCTCTGCACCGTGGGACAGTCCGACGCACTGAACCATGCCTGGGCCCGCTTGAGGAGGTTGCCCCAGGAGGTTGAACCCTGGACAGGGCATGCATCTAGTGTGATCGCTAACGGTGCCGGAGCATAGAATTCGAACAAGACGTCAATTGTGCAACTGTTGTATTAAACAGACATACTGGCAAGGAAATCACTGTGGACTGTGGAAAAGGTGCAGTGTTCGCTTTAACTTTGGGCAGACAGGAGTATAAAGGAAGAACTAGATAAAACTTATGAGAATTAAAAAAAGATTTGGCCAAATTCACGACTATCTTCATGCTTGTGGATATCAACAAACCAGTGAACAATGTTGTGACAAGCTGAATTGTACAGTTACAATAGTTAGTTGGATATTGCATTGTTCTGTTGATTCAAAAAAATGAATATACGGGTTAATAATGGGTCTACCTCTCTTTTTGATGATGAATTGTAAACCTACAAATTGTCACGCCCCCCCTTTGCATCCGTCAGCGAACCACCTGCCAGCAACAATTCACACCCAGACTCCATTTCCGATAGTCCTTCACGGGATCACATGATCCACTCCACCAACCACACCCGCTCAAGGTCACCTGAATTCTGATCACATGACTCCA
>JAOVVF010000032.1:6687693-6698698 GCA_028565595.1 Duopalatinus emarginatus | reverse complement strand
TTTGACACACTCTTTCTCTCCCTCTCTCACTTTGACATTCTCTCTCTCTCTCTCTCTCTCCCTCCCTCTCTCCCTCCTCCCCACCCATCTCTAATTGGCCGCGTGCGCTCTCCAGTTGCGACTGGATTCGGCAGCGCGAGCGCAGGAGTTAGTCGGGCACGCGCTGCAAGTGTTATTACAGTGTGAGCGTGTGCGTGTGAGAGCGGAGAGGTCGGACTTCAGCTCTGTGTTTATTACATACTAATAATATACAAAACACCGGCTTTAAACCTTATAAAACAACCCGGAGCAGTTCAGCCTGGAGGAGAAGTTTGGGGGCAGATAGAAAGGTAAGTGCCCCTGGGGTATCTTATTGGTGTTTTTGTAGTGTTATTCTAGCTATAAGCTGTGAGTGGTGATAAATTACAGTACAGGACAGATAGTATAAAGTGTGTGCTGAGAGAAATGACATGTGTTTGATTTATTTCTGATGCTTATCACCCAGGACCAATGTGAATGTGCTGACAGTTTTCAGCTGTAGTGAAGAATAAGTGTAGTCAGGATGACAGGAGCAGGTTAATATGTTAATATGTGCTGTTTTACTCTGAAGGAGTCTCAGTCTTTCTCTCTTTGCTTTTATTCTGCCACAGAGATATGATGAATAGTCAGGATTTGGGAGGATTCCTGAGAAAACCCCCTGAGCTGTGACTTATTAATAAATAACCATTATCAGACAAATCATGACTGTTGAAGGAACCACTTTTTAACAAGTGCGTGAAGCGTCTCCGTAAAAGGGCAAAATTCCTGAAGACTGAATAATTGCTGATTTCTTTCCACATCACCTCACCCTGTCTCAGACTCTACAGTATTTGCTACACCAAAATGTCTATACAGCTTTCATAAACTCCGTCTATACCTCTGAGACGCAAACTTCACACACCTCATTAATCCTCTAACTCTCAACCCTACATTAGAGCCATGCAAACAGATAAGAACGTGCAATTCAATTACTGAAAGATTAACAGGTTTATGAAAGGCGATAAGGACCGTTTTCATCAGGCTGAGCCAGAGACTTGGAGAGAGGAATGTTTACCAGGAGTTTAAAAAAAAATAAAAAATCAGGGCAGAATGTTAGAGGAATGAGAGAACAGCCGTCCAGCAGTCCGCGTCTACTCCGACTAGCACCTCTGTGCCAAGAGCCGAGCTGTAGAAAGGCCAGTTCACTGCTGACTCTGTGGTGCACACTCATACTGAAGCAGGGAAACACGGCTGGCGTGGATTTTAAAACCACAGAGAACAGATCTCTCTGCTCCAAGATATGTTCGTCCAGATAATAACTCTCTGTGATGCTTAGACATTGTGGAAAGTCTACTTCGTACACCCTGGTGTTTTACAGGAGGAGTCAGAAAGAGAGAGCACTAGTCAGGAGCTGTAGCCAGTCATCCACAGAGAGAGAGAGAGAGAGAGAGAGAGAGAGAGAGAGAGAGATGGATTGAGAAGAGAGAGCGCCTCTGGAAGACGTCCAGTGTGTCTGCTTGAAGAAGAGTCGGCAGTAAATAAACAGTGGAGTTTCTTATTTGTGCCAGTCGTCTGATCTGAATAACAATGGCAAAAGACTGAGACTGGAGAAAATGACAATATATTATTGATATCATGATGAACTACACTACAACACACTTTTTTAAGAGTAGTAAAGGTACTTTTTCTATACAGAGTAACTCATTTGACACTCAGACTGATCATTTATTGACTGGGTATTATTATTATTATTATTATAATTATATACAGGTTATGTTTTTGATTTAAAACTTTGGACAAAGTCCCGAGGACAAGCACATGAAAGGTTTTATTCATCGTTACCCAACTAACAAGCATGTGTAACAACCAGAAAATAAATAAACTACTCTCAGTGACTTTTGCGAAACATAATTTGTTATACACACAGCATGATGCAATGCACCAGGATGCTGTATATCTCAATTCGATTCCCATCTCCTGCTGTGCTCCGAACATCAGCTGAGTTGTGAACTGGCGTTTACATTTTCTGGCTTTTGTAAGAGTGTTCATTTCTAAATCAGGGGCATATGAAACGTGATGAACCTGAGCTAAATACATTTCGATGGGAATATTACCCTTTTGATGCTACACACAGTCAGCTCATAAATAACCATTTTCAGAAAAACACACTAGACACAGTCTAACCCTAGGGTATGTGCATGGTGGCATCTCATAGCTGAATGCTGGTCAATGAACCTGCTGCATTAGAAATGTTTTAGAATTAATTAATAATTAGAAGAGGACAGTCATATTTGTGATTGACCTACGATGTTTGCACACAGAGGAATTTGACCTCCGCATTACACCCATTAGTGCGGTGAAAAACACACACTAGCAAGCATTAAACCCACCTTTAGCGGTGGGCAACCCAATTCATAGTGCCCAGGGAGCAGCTGGGTGGATAAATGCCCTGCTCAAGGGCACTCTAGATGTGTTTTTTGGTACAAGTGATTAGATTGGCAACCTTCTGGTCACAAGGCCGGTTCCCTAACTTTGACCCATGACTGCCACCATGTAGTCTGTATTAGTACGCACAATCCATTGGTTTTTATTTATATGACTTTTATTCCTTGTCACTATATGGCCAAATGTTTATGGACACCCAACCCATATGTGGTTCTTTCCAAAACTGTTGCAACAAAATTAAAAGTACACCTTTCTACAGAATGTCTGCATGTGATGTAGTTTTCCCTCCACTGGAACTACGCGTACAAAAGCCGTTTCAGCATGACAAAACCCCTGTGCACGGATTAAGGACCATGAAGACACGGTTTGCCAAGGTCAGAGTGTCCATCCCTGAACCCTGACCTCAACCCCACTGAACACCGGAACACTGACTGCACCCGAGGGCTTATGGCTAAATGGACACATATCTCCACAGCCATGCTTTAAAATAGAATGGAAAGCCTTCCCAGAAGAGTGGAGCTTATTATAACCACAAAGAAGCACATATGTGCATGATGATCAAGTGTCCACAATTGTTTAGTGTCCAAATAGTTCTATGTCTGGCCATCCCGAGGAATGTTATTGACTTGGTGGGTTTAATAAATAAGGTTGTTAGTTACCAGGAGTGCCCTTAAAAATGTCTGTCAGCTGCTTAGCTTGCGTTGTACTCTCTATCTGTGAAATGTAGGCTAATATCACAACATATGATAGCCGGTTTAAGCAGGAGAAAAATTCCCAGAACTGTCCAGTTAGAGCTGAAGTGATGAATGCGATGTGTGTTGAGTGTACATATGTGTGTGGTAGCACTACAGTGTTTAGATGGTAAAAGCTCATAACACCAAGGTGCTACTGATCTTTCTGTCTGCGTGCTGTCTTTCTCCCACTCTTTTATCCTGTCCGTTTCCCCGCACCTCTAGTATCTTCCCCTATATCAACTGTACCAGAGCCAGGGAAGCAAAATGAAAAACACAATGTAGTGGAAGCTCAGGATTTGGATGGATATAACAGGTTTCCATAACCGTCTCGCTGTGGTTTAGCTGACCGTTGAGGAATGATGGATACTGGTGTCACATGAAATGTATTAAGGTTGCGGTAACTTGTGAATCTTTTCAGCGTTCGTTTTATCTTGATTCTTTCAGTATGGCTTCTCCCTCCTGTCGTGATATGGAATTTTCAATAAACACTGCACAAAGGGAATCAAATCAGATTTCACCCAGGTTTTATTGCCTGTTGCTGGGTGATCCAATACTTCTTCCTCAGTAGGTGGTCAGATGTGTTCGATTTGGGTTTGTGCCTCTGATGTTTCGCCAAACTCTTGAGTTTACTGAGAGTTGCTTACTTTTAATACAAGAGCATCAGGTATCAGTTATTAACTAAGCTTTGATGTCGTTATTGTATTAAAAAGGTAGTAGGGTCGGTGTATCTCTCATCACCATTTTTGGTTCTTGTCCCAGCTCGAGTATTTAACAAAGAAAAGCAGTGCTTGTATTCAGGGGTTAGCATCGCACATATGTGAGCCATCCTCCTTTTGCTTAACACATGTTTAAAGGTGAGTGATGACACCTTGGATTAGTAGCGACAGTGATACAGAACAGACGTACCAACATACTATATTCATCACAATCACACTGTATATATCTGTGCATATATATTTTTTTTTTACTATGAGGTGTCCGGTCTCTTAAGCGCTTATTCTTTAAACGGTTCGTTTGGCAGATTGGGGTCAAATAAGTCGTATAAATAATCCGTCTCGGATAATAAAGTTCTGGTCTAGAAGATTGAAGCAACCTGTTGTTTCGACTTAAGATGATCCCAATATGCGGAAATGTGTAGGAGACTAATGGATAATGCTGTACTGGGAAATGTTTAGCAGGTTACTGGTCCAGGGATCTGGGGTTGTGGGTTAGATCCTCGCTCTGCTGTCTGTCTGTAAAGAGTTTGGTGTGGTCTCCTTTGTTCTTCTTGTGTCCGCGTAGGTTTTCTCCAGGTGCTACCGTTTTCCTCCTGCCTCCTAAAAAAACCCACACAAATCAGATTATCGTGTTACAATGGCACCTCTCAAGGGGTGGCATATAGTAGGGAGAAAGTGAGCAGTTAGTTCTTAAAGTTGATGTCTTAGAAGCAGGAAAAATGGGCAATTGTAAGGATGGGAGTTACTTTGACGTGAACCAAATTGTGATGGCTGAAAGACCGGGTCAGATCATCTCTAAAACAGCAGGACTTGTAGGGTGTTCCCAGTGTACACTGGGTCCTAGACCTACCAAAAGTGGTCCAGTGAAAGACAACCAGTAAACCGGCAACAGGGTCAACAATACCGAAGGCCCACTTATGTGCATCTTGATTAATGGTGTAATACGTAATATATCTAAAAATTAAGAATCCATGATTATAGACCCTAACTCCCATTTTTTCACTTGGGTAGCTCAGAAGCTTGCCAAATTTTCTTGTGTTTTCTCCTGCATGCTCAGAAAGACGACAAACATTTTCAGTTGTTTGTAGAACCGCCGGCCGACTTGCCCTTTTCTTCAAAACGCCACCAGCTGTTGTTGGTCTGTTCGTTTTTTAAACACAGCTGTTTACAATACACAGCGACTGTAACTTTAACTTTAACAGTTTCAGCAAGGCGACCGGTACACAAACTTTTCTGGATTGCATTGATGTCATACATCTTACGTAAGACAAAGGCTGCGCGAGCTGGTGGTCATGAGCAGGTTCATTTCACGTTTTCATCCGTATCTGAATATACAGATTTATTTACTTGTTGAAACTATGTTTTGTTTTCCTGTTCTCTGTGACCTGCTGTGGTTTTGCGATCCAGGCCTTGAAAAAACCCGGTGTTAGAAGATTCAGGCAGACAAAATCATGCATCAGTACATTGTATTGGTAATTCCCAGACAAGTGTGTGTCTTTGGCAGAAAGCTACATAGAGTGATTAGAGTACATGGGAACAAAGGGTAAAAGGAGAGCGAGGGGGAACTTGATTACTTGTATACAAGTGTGTGTTCTTGTTTCTGTGTGTGCTGTGTGTAAATGAACCACTCACTAACTTTATGCACTCTGGCTCTCTTCGTGTTTAAATCCCCTTGACAGTACTGTCAAACACCCCAACATGCACCAAACAAAGTAAAACAGCTATTCTTTATTCTTCTGTGACACTAAGTACGTAAAGCGAGTGAACTCCTCACCGTCTGATCCCTCAAAAGCCGCATACGGGAAACAGTAGTGTTTTCACTAAAGAGTCGAGACATTATCTGAGCACTTTAGAGTAGGTTCACTTTGTCAATCCTTAATTATAGCTACCGGGGTTCCTCTCAGGATGTCTAAAGTTACCCATAATTCCAAAGGTCTGTCAGTCAGGGATCAGGCATTCTGTGTATGTAATGGGCTTTAGGAGTTTTTGGCTTAAAGGCATTTCTTTGCTCCTCACACTTTCAGTCATGAAATACCTACCAGGATCTGACCCAGCTGAGTGCAGGAATGGGAGCTGAAAGTTAAGGGATTAAAACGTGACATTAAACATGGATTCACTTAACGAGAATACAGAAGTGTAAAAAGTATCCTAGCTAGAAGGCAGAAAGCGTTCACTTCCTCCATGGTGGTTTCGACGATATCTGATACTTTTCCACTGCTTATCTGCTTCATGCCTTTTCTGTATTAGTGGCAGGTGGCAGTGCAGTGATCCATGAACAGATATCTTTATTCACCATGCCTACAGATATTGCATTCTTTCAGTTACAGACTTGTCTTCACAATTTTGACAGTATGCAATTAGAGAAGTGCTTATTATGACTTTTCCCTCTCGATGTGTTGAGAAACAGAAGTTCTGTACAGTGGGTTCAAATAAGAGTCAAGTGCTCATATATCTTCTAATATAAACTCAGAAAAAAGAAATAATCCTAATTTTAACATGATTAAAGTCATTGATGCTTAAATCAGATTATGGGAGTAGACACAGAAATGGTGTAAAAGTCTAGGACCTTTCTAGATCCTTCAAGCATTAAGGGTTATATGCTTGTCCATTCCTTGATTAAGGAACGATCTGTAGGCTCAAGAACTTATATTTGTCCAAATCATATCAATATATCAGATATGAATACGGGGGAATAAGCAATCGGTCACTGTTACACTGTGTGTAGATAAACTCTATATGTGGACATCTTAACACCACACCCTTGTGTTGGCCTTCCCCAATCTGTTGCCAATACAGTGTAAGCAAATATATATAGCATGTATTTTTATGCTGAATTTCTTATCACTCGAGCTGAAGCTCTGTTCACACGTGGCATTAACAGCCGGATTACAAGTGAACAGCTGACACACATAGCCATTCACAGACTTTCCAGTGTGATCAGATTTCACATGTGATGTACACTGGAGGAAGGATGTCATCATGCACATAAAATACATATTTATTTTCTATGCATATATGTCCCACAAATCATGTCATGAGCATGTAAATGTTTAATCGGGTGGCTTGCTAAACTACTAAATAAGAAATAAAACAAAGAATAAAGCCATAAAAAGGCAACTGCTTTCATCGCTGCCCTTACACCATCGTCTATATCCATTAGCTTAGAGACAGACAGCTCCAGAGTTCAGCGAGGTATCTCGCAATAAATAAATATTTTATGACTAGGGTAATGACAGTCAATCAGGCAGTCCTTCATTCCAATGCATTGAAGTTTATTGATGCACACATTAGAAATGTTATCTGGGCGTATGTGTCTTGGACCACTTCTAAATGTAGTTTGAGTGACCGGAACACAATGTGTCTTCAAGACAGATCTGACCCTGTTCACACCTATACCTAGCTTTGACCATTTACAATCCGATCAGCCAACATACATGTTAATGCCAGGTTTGAAAAAATGCCTATTCCAGCATGACAATGGCCTATGGCCAAAGCATGGTACATAATGATAGGATTTCCCAAGGTTGCAGTAGAAGTCATGTTAGTATGCACTAGTGGACCACCAGGCCTTTTTTTGCCTTGTCATTAGCTCCCATTTGGGATGAACATTCCAAGCCTGGGAAGATCAAAAATCAGTGTCTACATACTTTTGTCTACGTGTGTTTGTTATAAATGTATTTCCTCAGTGTGGTCTTTAAATGTTACTGTATATAGATATGTAAAATGATATACAGTTAATAGTCCGTCATCTTACAACAGGTTTTGGAGCGCAGCTAAATGAAGAAAAGTATATACTTGACTTTATTCTTTTTTTCTTTTTTTTTATAAAAATAACTATGCACACAATTATATACATGCCTATGTACTACTGTACTGTCACTATGATATATAGGGTTGATTAGTAGCTTGTTGAGTTGAGGAACTGGCGCTTTCTTATTAACATGATTTAAGTTGTTTTCACACACATGCACATACAGATCAGAACAGTATCATGTGTCCTGTACGTACAGACATGCCATTAGTCATCAACATGGGTTGTTGTTTTTAGTAAAGTTGATATTTATCCACATACTTTTTAAGCAATAGAACACGAGAGGGAGTGTGTTATTGAGAAAAACATAACGGGTATGATTTGGTCACTGTAGATCATCACAGCCATGATGTTATTCGTGATAACACATGAGCTTGAATGTTGTGTTGCTTTTATACAACATTAAAATAAATAATGTTTTAAAAAATGTTTTAATATTGACAAAACCTTCCACCAGAAAGTAGTTCCACAACGAATGAGTTGTTGCTATGCAACCGCAAAAATTCCAGACTAACACTACCAACTAATATTAGTTTGTAATAAAAAATGCAGATAAGTAAAAATTAAAGTAATGGTCAAAAAGCTACAAATAAATTAAGAAAATGCGAAGATTATCTGTTTATTTACTTACTTACTTACTTATTTGTGTAATTACGTTATTTGTCTATGTTAATCTGCACATTCCTGTTCATTGTGCAGTTATAATAAAAGGCTGCTCTGTAGGATGTGCATTGGCATTAAACACCCCAGCTGGCTTTAGAGTCTGACCAAATGGGCTGCAGGTCAAATGTTATCTGAAAGTCATTCATTTCATTCATTTCTCATTTTGTATAAACACAAATACAAAACAACTATCGGTTTGTAAAACAACTAGCAGTTTCTGTGCATAAACCTTGCCGTTACTTGGCAACGCATCCCTCGTTACTTAGAAACACTTGTTTCTTGTCAACATGTCAGCAGAGTAATCCAAGTTGGTGTTATCACAACAACGCTAGAACGCTTCTCAACCAATCAGATTGCATGGTTGAATCTCTACAAACTGTTGTATAATTAAGCAATAATACACGAGATGGAGTGCTCAGTACACCAGTGGATCAGTAGATCAGTACACCAGTGCTAATATCTTATGATATATCAGGAACCACAAGTGTATTATTGCGTTCCGTTATCAGAATTTATAGATAGATTTTAGGATAAAGAGAACGGAAAAATATAATCTGTTAATTTATCAACATTCCGCAAGGTAAAAAAGTTCAATTCTATCAGACGGCCCGCTGGTAAAACATCTAGTGTTATGTATAATAAACGGCTGCTGCTAAAACATCAGACTATAACAGTCGAGGAGCATCATTAACTACCCACAAATTATTGTACATATAATAAACACAAATACATCCATTCATAAAATAGGATTTATAACCTGGCTATAATTCATTTTGTCAGATGTTGCTGGTTTGTTTATGGCTGCGCTGTTTGGCTTGTAAACACTGACGTCGCTGCTACACTTACGTGTGTATGTGGCGGAGTGATATTTCGAGAGCTAGTGCCATTATCGTTTAATAAGGGCACTCATGGAACGTCTCCCGGCCAATCAGATTGCAGGGTCAGAACTAACTGTGCTATAATATTCAATAAATCCAATGTTTTTAACTATTCACTATTCACCATTCTTATCATACAGCAGACTGTAGAGAGTACTTCACCTGATGTCTTGAACAGTAATCAACTTTTTAAAGTTTTACCTTAACTATATACACTGTATGGCAAATACTTTATTATAGACTATATTATAGACACATCGCCATCATATCAATCTGTGGTTCTTCCCCAAACCCACAAAGTTAGAAGCTATATGCTATAAGATATAAAAACTTTCTATACAATTGTGTATAAAAAGGTTTCTGTATTTTATAGCATTGGAATATAATTCTCTTGCCCTGGTTACAGCATTACAATACATCAGTGCACAAAAGGGCCTAAATAAAGACATGATTTACCAAGGTTGGTTTGGAGGAACTCCAGTGTCCTGTACAGAGCCTTGACCTCAACCCCACTGAACACCAGGAACGGGAATGCTGACTGCACCCCAGGCCTTCTTACCCAGGGAGGACCTCACTAATGCTTCTGTGACTAATTGAGCACAAAACCACACAGCCAAGCTCTACAACTCTCTTGTGTTATTTCTTCTTAAAAACCAGACGTTCAAATCAACAGATTTGTATATTACTATTTAGTCTGCCCACTTCTCCGGGCAAGTGTGTTCACTGCCCCCCTAGTTTTACAAAACAGAAAAAAAACAGGATTAACAGCAAATAAAAAAAAAGTAAATCAGGAATTGAAGGTACAAATTTATAGACCACAGTAATAACACACAAATCTTAAATAGAGAAGAAAAACATGACGAGCAATAAAAATATAAAGTCAGATGGGATACAAAAGAAAGAAAGAGTAAAAATATCAGCACATAGGTCATAAATTAAGATGATTTATAACAGAAGAACCTAGTGATCATGAACAGTGGGCAGAACTACCGCTAATTTATCTGTCACGTCATTTGTTTCGGAGTTTTTTTTGTGTGTGTTTAGCGTGACTTGACTGGATAACCTCAGATCCCACAGTGCCACTCCTTGTTCACTCCCTGCTCACTCACCGTGGCCTCCGTGCACCGCTGTGTGTTTCTGCTGCTGTATGATCTTTCACCTCCAGCATTATCTCCTGTACCATGGTTGAAAGAGGACAGCAGCATTTCCTTAAGTAAACAAACCTGCGCTGTGGACAGGGCATGGCAGCCAGGAATGTGGTATAATGTGTGTGTTAGCATGTGTACAGTATGTAGGGAGGCAACTGACAATTTTGTCGATTAACTGATTATTAATTGAATGATTTTGTAATACTGTATAATAACTAGGACTGTCAAAGTTAACGCAATAATAACGCATTAACGCATTCTCAAATTATCGCGATAAAAAAAAAAAATATGTCGTTAACGCAAATTCTAATTTGGCCCTGAGATTCACCCGTACTTTATGTTGAGGCTTGTCGCGCGCTGCTTAAGTAAGAGCAAGGCTGCGTCCGAAATCGCATAGTCAAGCAGTACAGACTGAATTCGAAGCAGTGTGCACTGTTTTACCGTTAAAGCAGTACGCAATTCCAGTATGTGAGTGAGCAGTATGCACAGCCTTGGACGCACTACATCCGCCATATGGAAATGTGCGATTTCGGACACAGCCTAAGTTTGAGTGATGGTGAAAGATCTGTTAAATGGGAAGTTTCATTTCATTTGTGTTTTGTATGTTCAGTAC
>JAOVVF010000032.1:6556965-6570163 GCA_028565595.1 Duopalatinus emarginatus | reverse complement strand
TATAGTATGGCATGCACAACCTTTTTTATTCCTACTGAAATCTCTGGCTGGACACTAAGCATTATGGAATAACTTATTTCCCCTTTAATCATTGTACATTTGGACTGACACAAGAATCCTCCTGGGAAATTTCCTCTCAGCTTGTACGGAAATCACAAATTGTGGGGTATAACAAATGTTTTCTCATTATCCCTCATTGTGATGTTTAGCTCTTTCATATCCTGTATATGACTGTAGGCAAAGCAGGTCAACCCCAGTAGATGCGTCTGCAGAAATCTCAGCGCTCAGTCATCTGATCACTGTGCAGCAGAATTTCTGGGACCAGACTTGGACGGGCTGTGTGACGCCTTGCTGCCTTGAAGACAGCTCACTGCTTTAATATTCCTACTGTAATGTTAGAGGCCTGGGGTCATGGAGAAAGATGGCTACGCACACTCTTTTGGTCAGTCAGCACCATATTTATGCCCCATGAGACTACAAGCTGTTATTACGCATAATTGCTGGTGAACAATAACTTATTTGTGGCTTTATTTGGTCAATGGAGGGACACAGACAGCTGCTTGTTATATTAAAATCCATATTAAAATCTATGATGATCATGCAAGAAATGAAAGCGTGAATCGTGGGAAATAAATGGTTGGGAATAGAAGTGTTTAAAGGGTTTTTTCAGTATTTGCAACACTGCAAGAAGTTAATAATTGTCCTAATATCAATGAAGTCAGATTTATTGTTTACTTATTGCTGGATTTCTATAATGTCAGTTCAATTCAGTTTTCTCAAACACAATACATATTCATATTGCAGAAAATAAGACATGAAATTTTTTTCAGAAAATTCATATGAGCAGAAAATCAGCCTAGTTTCTGTGTTATTCAGTCATATCCCGTCAAATACATCCAGTGTGAAAATTGTGTACTTTCTACTATTAGTTTCACGAATAGTTACTTGTTACTTATTATTAACTAAATAATTTATAATCCATTGTAATAATTGGTAGTGGGTCTAATTATGCTAGTACACAGGTAGAAGCTAGCTAGTTGAATAACATATATAATAACATATATAATTTTGGTATCCTGTACATATATACAGTTTATCAAAGATTGGCAGTTCATTTGAGACCTTAAAAAACACATTATAGGTGATTACCATAAGAAAGCATGCTAGAAATATAAACACACACTAGTAAGCACACACTAGGGGTCAGAGAACACATTTGGCCAGAGTGGTGGCCCAGACCTGCTTTTCTCAAGGGCACTTAATTATGCCTTGTCGGTGTGGGGGATTAACCTGGCCAGCTTAATATATGTAATTAATAAGCTCAATGGGCCTAATTGGCCTTTGTTGATCAGTTCAGTCACAAGACTGATTCCTTTACCACTAGGCCAAGGCTGACCTGTATATTTATATACAAACTAAATATATAATTACAATATAATACACAATAAGCATGATTTCATAGCGAGTGTTTTGACTGTATCAGTGTAAAAGCCTTTCTATGCCGCGAGTCTCGTTTTATCTTATCAGTAAACCCGTTAGCCGACCTGTAGCCTCCTGAAAGCAAATCTATATTTGGACCGTGGCTAGTCTATTTTCGCTTGTTTCTCTCTTCATTGTTCGATGCACGGGTGGCTCCATATTTCAGCATGATGATGATGCTGATGACAAAACAAATGTCAAACATCTCACTACAAAACTCCTTATTAGCATACTTGAATATTTATCTTAGGCTCTTTAACTAGCCGCTTTCTATTTCAATGAGCTTCCAATGACAAGCCTATTGTTTCAGAAACCTCTCTTCTTTGTCTTAAAGCATTAACAATACTTTAATTTTTTAAAGCTAAATTCTGTCTTTCATTGCTTTTCCATGACACACACACACACACACACACACACACACACACACATGCTAAGCTGTTGGGTCTCTTGGGGGGGCTGCTGTTTGGTAGTAACTGTGTGATGTTTACAGTCTTCTGTCTTGCTCTTTGCTCTTCTAGAGCTCACTGCTGAAGGATCGATGCTGTCAATAGCACACGCATTTAGAAGTGTTCATGTGTCACACCGTATTAAAACCCAATTACTCAAGTATTCCTGCAGCGCTCAGGCACTGCCAAATGGAAATATGAGGAGGAAACTGCTGACCTGGAGGTCAGGATCAGCGTGCGATAGTTCACTCCACTGGGGCAGTTCTGGGCAGATATAAGAAAAGAGGAGACTCAAACGTGTTGCTTGGGGTCTTTGACTTAAGACAATAAATGACTTATTATCTAGTGCCGTGAGTTTAATAAGCTGTTAATCTGCTGTCACTTTGAGTGAGGGAAATGTGTTAACCAGCAGCAGCTATCAGTGTCAGTCTAGCACATTGACAGCATCGCTGTCTATTCCTTTTTGTCCTTATTTTTCTCCCTTTCTCTTTAAATTATGTTTGTTGAGTATAAATGGTTTGCTAAGACAATCCTCTTTCACTCCCACTCCTCCTCTCTGTCTTCACCTCTTACATGGGGCAGGCTATAAATAAGTGTCTGGCGTGAGGGTTGAACTGAGCTGAGCAGAAGGATCCATGTCTGGCGTAGTCCAGAACCAGTAAGAGGAAACTGGATACAAGTGCACTTCTATAAAAATTGTAGAGGTTGTAAAAGTTGCATAGTCATACACTTAACTTTATTTTTGTAACACTTAGCAACCCCATAGTGACACCTACGTAATTGGTGGCACAGCGGAGTGTGTGGTGCTGTGTATACTTACTGACTGACTTATTAGACACACTTAGGGTATCTTGTTGATGTAGAGACTATAGCTTTTCTTCTTCCGGGTATGATTGTAATCAGAATCAGTTCTTAACCACAGCATCACTGGATACTTTTTATAAATATGTTTATTTTAATAGTACATGCTGTAAGTCTCCTTCAAAGCTGCAGCTACGTAAAGACATGCTGCTATTCCCTCTCCAGATGTTTATGTGTTGATATGCATTAAAGTGCTGGAAAAACAGGTAGAGTAAAAGAATACTACCGGAAGTTGAGGAAATTCATGGACACTCATGGAGCATGGACTCCACAAGGTTGATAAAATATTCTGTAGGCAATAAACGCCATACTTTCTGCAGAATGGTCCACGGTTTTGAGATCTGGTGACTTAGGTGGGAATGGCAAAACCACAAAACTCAAAACTTGGTGTCTCTAGATGAAGCAGTGTGGTGAAGCATTTCCCTGTTGTCAGAATGAATGCAGGACATGAACAGGTGTAACTCATCAGAAAGAAAAACACATAGCACTCACCTGTCAGAGACTAGGTCCCATAAAATGCCAGCTAAACAAACATCATACTATTATATAGAAAGAAACTGAAAGTGAACTATTTTGCCTTACTGTGTTGTGCACACAGAAGGAATGTGACCTCCCTATTTAACCCATCCGTGCACTGAAACACACACCAGAGAACACTAGGGGGCAGTAAACACACTTGCCCAGAGCAGGGGGGCTGCCCCAAACCACGGTACCCGGGGAGCAGTTAGGGGAGTTAGGTGCCTTGCTCAAGGGCACCTCAGTCATGTCTTGCCCTGGGTGGGGATCGAACCCGCGACCTTCCGGTCACGAGACCGGTTCCCTAACCACTAGGCAACGGCTGTCTGGATTGTAGATCTGTATATCCATAACACTTTATACACGCACCGTGGGCATAGCCAGTGATGTGCATAGGTAGCTTTGCTATTTATTTTGCACCAGTTTTTTTTTTTTTTTTTTTTGCATTTTAGTGTATGCAAAAGCTGGAGTGCACAGACACTTGACAAGGCAGGGGTGGATACAATTGCGGTTGTTATATTATTTTACAAGGCACACAAAAAAAAAGAAAAAACCATGGCTATCACAGTTATCACATAGGCTATCAGAATCAAGGCATAAAGTCAAACACCAGAAAAAAACTAGACACAGAAATTGACTTGGTTCAAGGTCATTGTAAAGATACAAATGCAGGGTTTAAATAAGCTACCAAAACAGGTGAACATGGTTAACATTATCAGCTGAACACAAAACAGGTGGGAAAAAAACACAGGTGGGTATTGAAGTATTTGGGCTGGGTCCCGCCATCTTGTCCTGTGTTGTGTATGATTACGGAGAGTATTATATATTAATGCATGAGATGTACATTGTTTTACTTTTCTTCCTATGTGTTGTACATAGATATGTAAATATGCTCATGCTATGGTATGCACATGGTATGTGAAGCTGCCTGCAGCTGAATCGGCTATCTTTCCTCTTCCAGATACAAGAGCTCACAGACGGCCACCACTGGCTGGTCATGCTGTGATTGACAGCAGAGACAGTAACGCCATTTCTTCAATCCAGACAGCATGGCCAATTTTGCACCCTTGGCTCCCATCCACGATCTCCTGATGAAAGGATGAACGCTCTTCTGACGTGCCTCTTGGGATCCCAGTTGGATATCTTTCATTGGTGGACAGTTCACAAGCCAGCAGTGCTGACAGTGAGGTGTTAAAAAAACCCAGTCAATGCTGACGTGTCTGATACACTCTTACCAGCACCACACAAAATACCATGTGAGGGTCACTGCTGTGCTATGAGAGAAATAAATAAATAAATAAATAAATAAATAAATAAAATAATTATTTATTATTTAATAATAATAATAATAATAATAATAATAATAATAATAGTTATTATTATTATTATTATTATTATTGTTATTATTATTATAAAATAATAAATACAACAATAATTTATTATTTTATAATTATAATAACAATAATAATAATTATTATTTTTATTATCATTATTATTATCATTATTATTATTATTATCTGCTCAGTAGTGGTCATACTCTGGTCTGTTCCCCTGATGAGTGTTGATTATAAGATACCACATACCAGGAACACCCCACAAGTCCTGCTGTTTCAGAGCTGATCGTCTAGCCATCACAATTTGCTCCTTGTCAAAGTAACTCAGATCAGGTTCTCTTGTTACAGTGGCACCTGTCAAGGCATGGGATATATCAGGCAGAAAGTAACCAGTCAGTTCTCAAATTTGATGTGTTGGAACCAGAATATACGGGCAAGCATAAAACTCTCAGTGACACTGACCAAACTGACAGGGCCAAATTGTGTAGGGTAGATGACTGGATGGTCAGTGGTCCAAGAAAGGACGACGGGTAAACCAGCAACAGGGTTACGGGCACCCGGGGATCACTGAAGTGATTGTAGCCCATCTGGTCCGATCCCAGAGAATATCCACAGAAGGATGTGTTGCTAATGTCTTAGTGTCAGGTACCACAGGACAACTTCAGAGATCTTGTAAGGGCAATTTATAGGAAGACATTAATCTATGGAAATGTCCATGCATATCATTCAACTATTACTTACATCAGCTGATGCTTGTTTTAAGGAACAGCTGATTAAGATTGTGTATAGTAGACATAGCTGTACCTTTAGATTTTCAAACATAGGTTTCTTTGTAACATTTTAAACTTCCAGATATGAATGTTTATAGCTGTTTTGATTTAATTAACAACAAAAGTTAATTTCATAGGCACTCCACGGTATATAAACAGATATGAAATATCCATTATAAATATATGGACTTGTGGAAGTCCTGTGCTAACTAATCAGACAGCAAAAGTGAGAGATGGACAAAATATGTGTGTGTGTGTGTGTGTGTGTGTGTATGAGTAAATGAGTGTGTGTGTCTGTGTGTGAGTGAGTGTTTGTTCAAATGGGTGGAGGATGTGTTGTGTCAGGCGGAAAAAAGAGAAATCTACCTACAGGATCCTCTCCCTCCAGCCCGTCCCCCTTCCCTCTGCTCTATCCCTCCCTCTCTTGCTCACTTGGCCAGGCTTTCTCACTTGGCTTCACTCTCTCCTCGGCTTACGTGCACTGTGGACTTGTGTGTGCTGAGCTTTACAGGGTAGAGTGTGTGCGCGCGCGCGTGTGTGTGTGTGCCAGTGGAAGTGCTTAGAGCTTCAGCGAGCTTAAGTTCACTTTTGTCTTTCAGCTGAGGTGCTACTTTTACACGGATCAGGACAAAAGAAGGAGTAAAGAAAACAAGGCAAAGGGACCAAGTAGATAAACAGAGTGAGGGCTTAGAAAATACAACACACATACAAATCCCACACTCAAGTGTACTGAGAACCGGTGGTCA
The DNA here is from genome assembly GCA_028565595.1 of Duopalatinus emarginatus. Classification (NCBI taxonomy): domain Eukaryota; kingdom Metazoa; phylum Chordata; class Actinopteri; order Siluriformes; family Pimelodidae; genus Duopalatinus; species Duopalatinus emarginatus. The sequence goes on along the minus strand of JAOVVF010000032.1, from coordinate 6,564,011 downwards.
GTTTTATCTTGCCCGGACTGACCGATTCACCATGAGGGATGTGATATAACCTTGTGAGCGTTAACATCCTGACTCTGCACACATCCATACACCTGCTCCATCCTCAGGTGCTGCTGTGAAGATCTGGACCTGTGTTAGTAGCTGTGTATCTTTGCCTTCATCATGGACTACGTTTGGGGGATGGCGGTGCTGCTGTGGGGGATCTGGACGCCGCAGAGAGGAGCCGACGCTCAGCGTGCCAAAAGCAACGTCCCCCGACTCAAACTCTCCTACAAAGGTGAGAGCTCTTAATGTCCACGACTGCTGCTGCCGGTCCTGCTGATTGTTCTTATATGTCAAACTCAGGTGCAGATATGACTTTGTTTAACATATTTATGTCATTTGTTAATTTATACTGGAAATGAAGAGTTAGTTGTAAGGTTTAATGTTAATTATTTAGATTTCATATTATAAAGAGAAGAAAACTTGATGGTAGATACATATGTAGTGTATTAGTCAATATAAGATCTTCATGTTTTTATATACACCATCAGATCTTTTATAGATTATGAATTTACGGCTTTAATTTCTGACGCAGAAACAATCTCAGTTTTTTTTTTCTCGCAGAAATTGTGTTCTTTTGATAAAGTCTTATACTTACAAACTGCTTTACTAACATTTAAAGAAAAGTTAAAAGTCAGACAAAGCTCCTTCCTTTTGTATTACATTTCATTCCACATCTTCTTTCAATACTCTGAAGTGCAGATAAATCCACTGTAATAACATAAACTGACACCCCAGAAATTATCCCAATGCAAATGTAACATACGCCGCTTAAGCACCGAGGTACATGTGTAACGAGCGTGTGGGACAAATGAATAGAAATGTAGACAGATGGGAATGCTTAAACTGCACTCTGGCTTGTATTTGCATGTATAATTCAGTCCTTATTATTTTCCACGAGGTCTAAGAAACAGTATGCCGGTCCTTGATCTGCTCTTCTGCGGCGTGCAACACGCAGGACGGATATCTGACAGTCTCTGACACTTCTGTATAATTACGCATCAGTTATTATACAGACTACACCAATTAAATGTTCATGATAAAGCCGCTGTCTTCTGTGTTGGAAATGTGTGACAGGCTTGAAACTATAGTATGGATGAGTAATTGAGGTATTTTTGTTACCATGGTAATGCAGGATACGATTTAGTGATGTCCAAGTTCTCTTTTGTTCTTCATACTTTTTTCTCTGTTTCTGTCACATTTGAGCAAAATGACCTATCAGGAGTGTAAGGTGGAAAAAGAGGGAGAGAGAAAGAGAGAGAGAGAGGGAGAGAGAGAGAGAGAGAGAGAGAGAGAGAGAGGATGGTAGGCTGATAGTAAAGGCGGGATGAAAAGGAAAAAAAAAAGGTGTCATCGTTATTTCTGTCGTTTTCTGGTTCCACTGACAGCTTCTCATTAGCTAGCTAGTGGAAAATTACATCTTTATGCACTCTATAAAGGTCTGTGTCTGACAGCCGCTGTTGAAACGCTGATACCTCTGAGTGTGTGTGTGTGTGTGTGTGTGTGTGTGTGTGTGTGAGAGAGAAAGAGAGGTTTAACTGGCGCTCACTACAACAAATACTGACACCTACAGGCACCTATATGTTATCTGGGCTCAGCATAGAATTGAGACATGTACATGTGTGTGTGTGTGTGTGTGTGTGTGTGTGTGTGTGTGTGCATTTGTGTGTGCTTGATATTTGAGATTTGATTGCTAGAAAAGTCAATATAAAAAGAATAATATGAAAAAGTACATTATATAGGATATTTAGTTTGTGACGACACAGAGGAAAAGCATTCTGGGAAATGTGCAGGTTAGATTCAAACAACACACACACACACACACACACACACATACACTGTATTCATATAACACTGTCAAAACATTGCCCTGTTAAACCTGAAATACTAAAATACCCCATTGTCTTATATTTTCACACACAAAGCCTGGACATGTATGACATTTGGAGATTATAACATTGAAAAACAAGGTTCCTCGAGTGTTCTTTGGATGGCTGTAGGTTTTATTGTCCCATAGTAAATCTATATGGAACCGGCTCTAAGACTAATAAAACCTTTTCTGAAAGAAAACAAAGCTTCTGTTAGGGTTAAAACAGACCAGACCGAGTGAAGAACCCTGAACGAAGCAGACTTCAGCATTCTGGTTTTTTTTTTTCCCCTCAGGAGAACCCAGTCAGCAAACTGCAAGCTATCCTTTCCATTAATATGGAAAATGTGTAATGGCTAAATGTGACCCAAAGCACATGCACTGCAACCCGTAAAGCCTAAGGCAGTTTTTTTTTTTTTTTTTTTTTTGTGGTTATGAAATCAGTCTTGTGACTGGAAGGTCACCGGTTCGATTTCTGCAACCAGCCAGACATGACTGACATTCCCTTGAGCAAAACCTCAACTGTTGCCCACTGGTCTGGGCATGTGTTCTCACTGCCCCCTAGTGTGTGTTGACTAGTGTGTGTATGTGTGTTTCACTGCACAGACCGCTAAATGTGGAGGAGAAAAACAGATGCTTCCTTTTAGGTAGGTAAATGTCTCCCAAAACAAATCTACTTGTTCTGAAAGAGAGGCATTTTGTTGTAGAGGTCTTCTTGTAAGTGAAAACTATTACTGGGCGTCTACATGGAACAGACTGAATACAAAGCTAATGGGTTCTGGGGTTGTCATAGAAAGCCTGTCAGAATACTGCTAGATACCTTGAAATAAAAACGCATGGGTAAGTGTATCCCAAAGCAAACCAAGGACTTTTTATAGGGTTCTATATTTTTTGTTCGGTATATTATATAGACAGAGTAATGATGTTAAAGTAATGGCGCAAATGACTTAAACAAACAAACAAGCAAGCAAAGAAATAAAATAAATATATAATAGAAAATAAAAACCTTGAAATTAAAACTTGAAATTTTCAATGTACTTTTCCATTAAAACTGAAACAGTGAAGGCTTCCTCCTGTAATATGTGTTTCCTTATTAGAATTAATAAGCGATTAAACTATTGTAACTATTCACAAACCCTTGAAGAACCTTAAAAGTGTATTTTGGAACATGTTGTGTACAGTTTTCAAATAATCATTAAGAAAATCGAACCATTTTGTAATCTCTCCAGGTGATGAGTAGGTCATTCAGGGGCATTAATGAGATGATCTACCACTGACTGGTGGAACTGACTTGGTGCTGGACATCCTTTACAGTCTCTGAACTGAAGCGTTTAAAGCTTTATTCCACTGACTTTATGGATAGATTAGCAGAATGGATTACTCACTTACCATTAGAATAGATTATTTCCCTTTCTGCTCTACCATTCCTACCATATACTGCCACTTCATCTTCAACATAATGGCATTCAGACAGTAATGGTGCATATCTTTACAGAATTTGCTGACATAGCACAATAAAATTCTCTATCCACAAACCAGGTTCCACCAGCTGGGATGTGCACCAGGAGTATTTAGCATATTTACTGAAGGTAATCCACAACCTCGAGCTAAGTTTGAAACCTGGGGACAGGGGGTAGGTTGTGGGGGTTGGGGTGGACATGTCCCCAATGGAAACTATGTCTATGCCTGAGAGCACTAGTCTGTGAAGTCTAGCTGAGACAAGTTTTACACTGTTTTTACAATGCATCCAGTACCATCAAGCAGGCAATTCACGCCTGTACAAGGAATAATTTCTACCTGGGATTATGTGGGTGAATCCATTTGGTGTCCCATTGATATTGCATTTACAAATTATACCAACTCGGTCCTATAATTTCACCTTCATCAAGTACAGAAAAATCAGAAAAATGTAAAGCATCCCATATACAGGAGTCACCCAATGGCATTAACATGCCAGTTAGCTGCATTTAAATATTTATTATGAAGCAGACCAGAACTAGTACAGTGCAGAACTATCCATCATATGCTGAAAGAGAAGCTTGTATATATATGGGAATGCCATTGCCCTAAAGGTCTCCTTCCTCCACACACACACACTTACTCACCCATGCATACACACCGCTCCCCATGCTTTATTTACATCATCACAGAGGGAAAGCTGCCCTTTAGGGTAGGGGTAAGGGTGACTGTGAATGTGTGAATGCTGGAACACTGGTACCACCCATGAGGAAGTCCTGACTGGGCCAGTCATCTTGAATGATAAAGAGAGAGAGAGAGAGAGAGAGAGAGAGAGAGAGAGAGAGAGAGAGAGAGAGAGGGCAGAATAACATTAACACCCTTATATAAACATGAACCGATGTGGCCTGACAGTATCAACAGAGAAACCGCTCTCCAATAGGACAGAAACCTCTGATTATTTTGACTTTGTGGGGACATTTGACTGGTGTGTGTGTGTGTGTGTGTGTGTGTGTGTACAGGAAATGCAAGAGACTAGGGGGAAATTGCATGTAATATAACTTTACAAGTGTTAAATTAGTTGTTTTACATGACCAGATAAAACTGTAGTAAACTGCTGTAGTCTTGTGATGAAATGATGAAACTTGTAGTGTTGAGCTTCTAGTTAAAAAAAAAATGCCAAGAATGTATTGAGTTTAATGAGAGTTCTTCAGTTTCAGCCAGAGAATGTGAACTCTCTGTTTTGTTCTCAGCATTTGTACTTCTGAAGGAATGTGTGCAAATGTGGAAACTGATACCTGAAACAATTCACATAGAATTTCCTAGAAAACAAACAGACTGGATGAAGTACACTGAATTAAACCTAGGGGGAAAATCGGGTAAAACTTGGCACCCACCTTTGGATCTATGTTGTTTTATACAACAGTTAATTCAGGCCATTGAAGCTGATTGGTTGAGAAGCATTCTAACACGAACACTGTATGACTCCTCTGAACGATGTTGCTAAGCAAACCGAAGTAAGACAGGAATCATAAATCATATAATAAACTGAGAAATAATGTAAATGCCCTGAGCTAAAAAAAAAGAAGAAGAATGATCTCAAATGAAATTAAAGGGATTAAGAGAAGAATTCACAATAATGAATAACAAACGGACAAAAAAACCCCACTGTGGGTTCTCTGTAAAAATTAATAGATCCTTGACGAACCTCACAGGTTGCTCCAAGATCCTAGGGGCCCCTCCAAGATCTCAGATGTTCCTCAGTGTTCACAGAGGAGCCTGGAAGAACGTTTTGGGATTCCTCAGTAAAAAATCTGGTTCCTCAAAGAACCCATTAGAATTAAGGTTCCTAAAATATCTTTATTTGGATATAACTGAGAAGGTTCCTCAAAGCACATTAAGAGATTCCTTCACACTTTCAAACTGAGGAGACTTGAGTTAAGGAGAAGTAGTCTCTGGTGTCCACTTCACTTAGGTGCCTTCTCAAGGGCACTTCAGTCGTACTGGTTTTGAAGGTGCCTTTTGGTCACAAAGCTGGTTTCTTAATCAAATGTCCTTGATTTTTTGGTCTTGTTGTTAAAGGGAACAAGCTGTTCTTAACATAATATTACAGTAAATATTTGTTTCACAGATGTTTCACAGCATTCATTAACTTACCTACTCTATCTAAGCTGCTTATCCTACTACTGGGTCACTGCAGGAGTCTATCTGAGCACTGACAACTAAGGACATGCTAGTAACTTTAGTTCACCTGCAAGCCTTTGCACTGTGGGAGGAAAGTGATGCTACCTGAGAACATGCAAACTCAGCACAGAAAGAACCCTGGCCACCTAGGTGATGAATCAAACCCAGGCCCTTCTTACACTGAGGCAACAGCGTTCAGTTTGAATTAATAAAAAGTCTGACTTTATTTGATTACTGAAAACTGGACTACACTGGACTACACTGTTGTCAGTGAAACCTGGTGATTGTTCTTAGAGGATGTTGATAAGAGCCGCTGTGTTAGCTAGGTCGAACTTTCTGGAAACACAGATGGATTTGTTCAATTGTCTTATTAGGACCCCAGCACAGAGATAACAATAAGGATAGTTTTCCACACGCACACACCTACACACACACCCACACACAAAGGGAGGGAGGGCAGGATGTATATAGGGTAGAGGAGTTTATTTTTATCACTCTCAGATGGGACTATTCCTCTGCCTCCATCTGTCCTCTCTCTCCTCTGTCTTTGATGTTTTTCATAACAATGGCAGTGTGTGTATGTGAGAGAGTGAGTGAGTGAGTGTGTAAGAGAGAGAGAGAGAGAGAGAGAGAGAGAGAGAGAGAGAGTTTTCTGCATATACAAGACCTCCACATATTTATAAGATGCTGGATTTCAATTCTAGATGTTGTGGTGAGTTTAGTGAACCAGCAGGTTGCAGAAGCAAAGAGTTTAGGTTAAAGTTTATATATGAATAATCAAGGGAACATACTAGGATTCAGAAAGTTCTGTTCATCTACTGTGTTCATCCTGGAGCAAACAGGGAACTCGTCTGCTCTAATGTTCTCTCAGAGGAAGGAAAACACTTCATTCTGTTCACAAACATTCCTACTTAATCTCACACCAGATTTATGGAGCCCAACTAGAAAAAAAAACAAAAAAAAAAACGATCTGCTCAGATTTTTGAAACCCTTCAATCTGTAACCTTAAAACTAAAGGTAGGAGGTACTGTTTATGGATCAAACAGCATAACTCATCATACAGATCATGTAGCGGATTCGTCTGGTCAACCACAGCAGAAGCTGCTGACCTATAGCAAAAAAAACAAACAAAAAAAAAAAAACCTTAACAATTTGTACATTTGTGTTATGAATTATAAAGAAGACACAATCTATGCTTTAATTTAGTCTATGCATAATTATAAGCAACAATGCTTAGTCATGGATTTAGTTTCCTGAAATTTGTTTGGACTTAAAATATTTATTTGGACAAATATATTTGGACTAAAACTCTGACTGATATTAAAACTTTTTGGATCATGCAAACACTTACATACATACACATCTATCTATCTATCTATCTATCTATCTATCTATCCATCCATCCATCCATCCATCCATCTATCTATCTATCTGTTTATGTGGTAGTATTTAGTATGTAAATTGAACTATGAAAAGTTAGTGCTGGAGTTCAAATATT
>JAOVVF010000032.1:6491065-6509871 GCA_028565595.1 Duopalatinus emarginatus | reverse complement strand
AAGGGCTAATGAGCAAGTCAGTGGTGGCAGTGGCAAGAAAAAACTCCCCAAGACAACAAGAAGAAGAAACCTTGAGAGAAACCAGATTCACAAAGGAAGCCATCCTTTGCCAGGTGACACTTGATAGGTCGATTACAAATCAGTTTCCTTCTGTAAGTCTATAAATGTCCAGTCACAAAGTGCAGTTATGTAAACAAGAACTTATGAGCAGCTTATTGGTTTGTACATTAGAGTTATTTTATCATTATATTATTGGATATTGTTGGGACTTTAAGCCCAAGCTCACAATGGCAGGACAAAATGGCCACCTCCAGTACTTTGTTTTTCCACCTATTCTCAGCCAAATCTGCAAATTTTAGTTGTGTTTGCCCCACCTGTTTTAGGTTCTGTTGATTGCTTATTTATGTTAAACTGTTTTGAGTTTACCATGCCCGTATTTGTTTATATTTAAACCGTGCTATTTCTTTTATTCCGTTTTCAGTTTTACAATTTAAACTGAGTCTATACTAAGCTGTAAGTTTATTCCTGAAATCTGTATTTTTAATCCTGTTTTTTAAACTTTGATTGACTTTTTGCATATTGTCTGACCTTGTTCCTGTCTTGACTCTGCTTTTTAGATTGCGTTTTAGATCCTGTTAGTCTTGTGTTTTGTAGTAAACATGTGAAATTGTGTCCACCTCTGTCTTAGAGAATGTCTGTGCACTCTACCTCTAATAATGATATTAGTTTCATCCATTATAGTTTTATCTTGTAGTCTATTATATTAAGTTATAGACGTGTTTGTTGGTGGAGACTTGAATGCAAAAAGCTGTTCTTTAACAATTGCTAGTTCTAAAGCTATCTATGGAAGAATGTCCACAAACACCTACGTTTTACTTGGAGGTTCACTGAAAGTTATTATTTTGTACACAAGAATGACCTCATTACTTTTTCATGTACTCTTTATGTTGGATAATAAATTAAAAATGACGATTAGTGTGAATCTGGAGCCTGGAATCTGAAAACAGGCTGTGAGGCAAAAACAGTCTATCACAGTCCACACACATTCACAAATAGTAGGCAACATAATATATTATTCACCTACTGCAATGTATTAGTGAGGTAAGAGAACCCACAAGGCCATTGGGAGAACAAACAAAACTCCAGACAGACATTAACCTGAGCTCAAGATTGAACCAGAGACTCTGAAGCTGTGAGGTTTCAATACTACATGCTGAGCCATTGTACCACCCAAGGATTATTTCTCCACTCTTATTACACTGTGTAACATGGTGAAGCAGCAGGCAGGTCCAGGGTCCCTGGGTTCAGCCATAACCTTTTTATCCATGTGGGTTCTTTACTTTCTTCTCACAATTTCAAAAATATGCCAGTAGGTCTACTGGCTAAGCTAAATTGCTTTATAGGGATGGAGCTGTATATCAGTATGAATACTGATCAATATTTAAAGGGCTGTTCTATGAGTAATGGAGTTCTGAAGGACTTTTTGAAATTCAAAGCACGTCATTATCATGCATCTGGTTCTGGAAATGTGCTAATCAGTGGTGAAGTTCACATGGTCCTGCTGCGCCTTTGGGTAAAGAAGTCAACGTTTTAGTCTCACCAGTCTAATCAGTCAAAGAGCAGAACAGATGAGCCATAGACTTTAGAAAAAGTAGCTTGCTTGTGTTCTGTGACATTACTTTGCATTGAGTTCTTTAAAGTAGTAAGCGTTCACACACACAGAGACACTTGACATGCTATACATATGAGGACCTTCCGTTGACATGATTATTATTGAAGCTAATTAATGCTATGTGTAAAGCTGACCCTAATCCTAACCTCAGCAATAGAAAAAAAAAAAATGATTCTGAGAAAAAAGACAGCAACTTTAACCTCGATCTTAAGTGAAAAAAGTTTTTTTAATGACTCGTATCTTCATGTGGACCAGCCCCACAAGGTCAAAACTGTTAGATATTACTATTTTTGTTGGGACCCCCCACCACTCCCCAACACATCCACACACACAGAGAGACAAATACACGTATGTCAGGAATATCATTTAATTTTATTGCTTTGCCCCCTTCAGTGTTTCTGTGTTGTGCTTGTGCTCTCCTTGAGCACATGGTATCTCCATCATCATAACGTGTCTCCTCTTACAGTTCGGCATTTCAGTTCTGATGTTTGTTGTTTATTTTAGGTGTGTCAGGATGTGCAGTGCCAGACATTCTCTCTTCGGTTTATGGTGTGTTTAGTCGTCTCTAAGGGAATCTCGTTACTTCATAATTGCACCGTCATTTCCAATAGACCAAAGCGTCTGATATGAGGGAAAGACATTATTCCATCCTGAGAGTTTACCGCTCTTTAATTTTACTTGATTTGTTTCACAGCACTTGCAACACATCTGAAGCAATCCCATAGAGTCTACGATCTAACCACAATCTGATTTTTTTCTTATAATCTTACACAATGAGGAGCTACTTAAATCGTGCGATGTCGGTTTAGATTTGCGGTAATGCCGGCATGGACGTGGCTTGGCCCTGTGAAATGGAAATGAGGTGAAGGCTTCAGCCGCTGCTTTTCCTGACTTTATTGAGCAACCGTATGTCTCGTTAAGCACCGAAGCGTACTTGACAGCTGATGGTTCCCATTCTGTGCTGCTTTTGTGGCCTTTTTGCTCTGATTTGTTCAAAGACTTCAGGCCAGACTTGATGTTTTTGCTCTCTATAACAATAGACTATTTGTAGCTGTTCACCAAAGAACCTTTTCTTTCTCATCTAACAAGAAAAAATATACTATACGGTCATGAAATATAACATTCTGTCATAACTGACATGCTCAGACATTGACATTCACCGTTGCTTGGACTGGTTTGGTTGGATCCAGATGGTGGTAGATTTCTGTTGAGTGTAATGGTAAACAGATCAAAGTTAAACCTTAAAACGAGAGCAGGACGTAGTGATTAAACTTGAGCCACTAAGCTATAAAGAGTGAGAGGTCATTATTGCTAATGAGTGTTTCAGACACACCATTCACCTTATTCCCATGTCAGTCATATTGGGTATGACATCATGCACAGTGTGGTCGTGGAGTATATGGGAAAAAAATGTGACCCACAACCTTTGGTAAATATTAATAAATAGGAAGACAACACAGGCACACACAGCTCAAGGGTCCCCAGTTTTTATTCTGAGCTTGAGTCACCACCACACATTATATTTACAGCATTCAGCGGACGCCCTTATTCAGGGCAACTTATATTTATCTCATTTTTTTTGAACATGTGAGCAGGTGATACTACTACTAACACTAATAATAACACTAATAATAATAATAATAATAATAATAATAATAATAATAATATTAATAATAATAATAACAATAATAATGATAATAATAATAATAACAATAATAATGATAATAATAATAATAAAAAAAACATACCTATATAAATGTACCTTTCATACATTTGCAAAGGAAGAAAAATGATAAATAGAAAAGAATGAAAAATAAAAAGAACTAATCTACAAAGAAAAATAAATACATTAAAGATGCACAAAATAAAAATAATACTGCAAGAAAAAATATATAGTAACTAACATTACAGTAAAAACAACATTAATAAATTGAACATTAAAGTAAAGCAATATGGTTTTAAACATTAAAAAATAAAAAATTTAAAAACTGTATGTGAAATATGAAGATATGTACAAGGGCATATATGATCTTAAGGTATAATTCTGGACATAATCTTTCAGGCACTTGGGTAATTAGCAATAAAATTAGTTTTATATAAGTTGTTCCTAAAAGAAATATGCAGCCAATGGAGATATGCTAGGACTGGTGTAATATGACCTAGTCCCAGTTATTAGTAGTAGTTTGTTGTAGGTCCTGTAAGCAATACATTACAGTAGTCAAGCCTAGGAAAAAAAAAAAAAAAAAGTGTGGATCAAGTTGAGGGCTTGGTCACAGACCCAGTAGAGGCAGCTTGGTGATACTGGAATTTAACCTCACAGCCTTTTGAGCAGTAGGCCAATGTTTAAACCAGTGAGCTACCACAGCCCTGTGGTTTCATCATGCCCATGTGGGATTCCTTGGAGCGCTCTACTTTCCTCCCAGGTCCGAAAAACATGCCAGCAGGGCCAATTTAGTATCTCCAATTTCACCTGACTGCATGTCTTTCGACTGTGGGAGGAAACAAGAGTTCCTAAAGGAAACCCACACAGACATGAGGAGAACATGCAAACTTAACATAAAAAGGACCTTGGTCCCAAAGCTGGGAAATCAAACCCAGACCCTTTATGATTTAAGGTGACATCTCGACCCACTATACCACTGTGCCACCCCTATGCGCAGTCAATTATTACATATCATTGTTACATTAAAAATATAAGTATGTCCTTGTCAGTTACACCATGCTATATATATATATATTTAATAAACCACTTAACTTTTTTTTGTGAGCATTAGCCTTACTGAATATGCAGTTTCCTACTTAAAGTGTAAAGGACACGGCTGTATTTGTACAAACTGATTACAATGTGCGGCATCTCTAAAATATGTTTCCCAAAACATCAGGTTTACCAGATTACTCTGGACAAATGGATAGTAGCTTTGATTATAACTTCTATCAGAACTACTGTATGTAGTGGACAGACTACTGACAATGAAATCTGCATAACCAATTGAAACCATTTTTCTTGACTAGGATGGTATATAAGACTGCATTCTGCTTTCTTATGGTATTATGGTATATAAGACTTCTGCTTTCGAGGTAGGCTTTTAAATTGCTGAACTTTTAGCTAGACTCTGTTAGTTCTGTAATTTATCTGAAATTTGCCTTGTTTGCTAGGCTTGTTTCCTGCCAGGCTCTAACTGGTAAGACCAGGTGCCTTGGCTTTGTGTTGGAGAAGTGTGAATTGTTGAGGGGGTGAGACCAGGCACTAACTGTTTAAATGGCATTTCATGCTTTTAAATGATAGAACTCCTACCAGAAAACATGGGGAGACTCATTTACATTTATGGCATATAGCAGATGGTCATATCCAGAGCAACCTAAAAAAAGGAGCTTGGTCATTAACTTTGAATATCTGAGGCTAGTGCAGATAGACCAGAATTCAAAGTACTTGAAGCTAAGATACTGCCAGAAATTAGTCATACAGTACCCAATATAATACTTACAAAAAGTCCTAAAGCCTTAAAGTACTGCTTAACTATGCACAACCTGTGGAGAGAAAAAAAAACACTAAATATAATATATAAATACAATACTCAGTGCTCATTTAAGTGCTGTTAAAAGACATGTCTTGAGTGAGTGAGACAGCAAATGACTCTGCTGTAGGAACACCCGGGGGGGAGTTTGTTCCACCACCTTGGTGCCAAGACAGAGAGGTGTCTGGAAGTTTGCCTTGAGATGACAAGAGACTAAATGAGTACCTGTGCTGCCTCTCTCAAAAGGCCCTATCCACTCCACTTAACCTCTCCTTTGGTGTCCCTCAAGGTTCAGTGCTGGGTCCCACTTCTATTTTTACTTTCTTCACATGGCTTCTCCTAACATTGTTATATGCTGATGATACGCAGCTGCTTGATTTTCCTTTATTTTGATACTCGGGTTTCATCTCGAATCTCTGCATTTCTAGCTATTTTTCATGTTTGTTCTGAGATCCTCTGGATATGCTTGGAGATTCAAACTTACAAACTATTACGGTGAAAAAGCACACACACAAACATCTCATTTACATACTGTTTCCATCCCCCAGGATCCCCTATTTGACTGTTCAGGCAATCATTCTTTATAATTTACCCTTAACATGCCCATTAATCATGCACAATTTATTCGACCACACATGCAAATTAACGCTCTTTACTCGAGATCTCAGTTAATTGGAGCCTGAGTTTAACATCACAAATAAACCGTGATTAAGTCGAATCCATCATTCTCTCAGACTCCAGACATGACAAAGACATCTTTGTTCTGCCATTTGTATTGCTTTGTCATTCTTACAATCCCTTTAGCTGCCTGACTGTGTAGAAGAGTGACTATACAGCAGAGGTGGGATTCAGTGTTATTTAATAAGCCACATATCATCCATCTGTACTTGTGATAGGGCTCTAGTGTGATATAATGTCCTAAAACACAAATCACTGGAGCTCTGTAAGTTCCTCTAAGTCATTCCACCATATGTAGCTCTGTCTCATCTGTATTCATCATCATGCACATGCTCACACACACACACACACACACACACACACACACACACACACACACACACAAGCTGATTACAGTACATGGACTTTTCTGATCAAGTTTTATACTTTAATAAACTTATAACACCATTTTATTTTTTTACAAAAAGTGTTCAAACAAAAAAAGAAACCTTGTATACTTAAATTATACTTCTATAACACACACTGATGGGATTCCCCAAAAGCGACAAACTGAAGAATATTTATACGCTTTATACGTTTACCATTTTTTCCTCACGAGAATGTACTTTTGTAGATCCTGATGTCCAGTATGTCTAATGTTAAGAATAGTGCACTGATCTGTCATAACATTAAAACCAGAAAAAGTATATCCAGAAAACCAGTATCACTGACAAGTTATACTGCAAGAAAGAAAGCAAGAAAAATGGAAATTGTGACTTTGATAAGGGTCAAATTGTGATGGTTACAGTAGATAACAGAACATCTCCAAAACAGCAGGTCTTGTGGGGTGTTCCTGGTATGCAGCGGTTAATTCCAAGGAAGGTCCTGGTGGCCCTATCACGTCATGGACACCCAAGATGCATTGATGTGCTCGAGGTGAGAAATATTTATACAGTAGTTGGTGTGGCACAGTGGTAACATCATTGGGTTCCCATGTGAGAGACCTGGGTTCGATTCCTGATCTGGGCAGCCAGTCTGTGCTACACCAATATGGGTCCTTGGGCAAGACTCCTAACACTACACTGGCCTACCTGTAATACCAATAACCTTGTAAGTCGCTCTGGATAAGAGCGTCTGCCAAATGCCATAAATGTAAATACTATATATAATTTTTTTTTTTAATAATATAGGACAACAATGCAAAAAAAGAGAGAAAAATCTAAGCTTTAATTCAAGTGCCTTTATTTAGTGGAAAAAAAATCACACAATAAGAAATAAATCTTTTAAATGAAATCATGCGTGCCACAATTATTGGCACCCCTGGAGTTAGTACTTTGTACAACCTTCTTTTGCCAACATGACAGCACTTTATCTTCTCTTATAACTCTTCACAAGATAGGAGAATACAGAAAGAAGGATCATCAACCATTCCTCTTTGCACAAACTCTCTTAATCATCCAGAGTCTTGGGTCTTCTCCTATGCACTCTCCTCTTCAGCTCACCCCACAGGTTTTCTATTGGATTGAGGTCTGGGGACTGAGATAGCCATGAGAGGAGCTTGATTTTGTGCCTTGTGAACCATTTTTGAGTAGATTTGGCCACATGTTTAGGGTCATTATCTTGCTGAAAGACCCAGTGATGACCCATCTTCAGCTTTCAGGCAGAGGCCACCAGATTCTGATTCAAAATGTCCTGATATTTCAAAGAGTTCATGATCCCATGTATCCTTACAAGGTTCCCAGGTCCTTTGGAGGAGAAACAGGCCCACAGCATCACCGATCCTCCCCCATACTTAACAGTGGGCATGAGGTGTTTTTCTGCATATTCATCCTTGGTGTTACGCCAGACCAACTTAGAGTGTTTGTTGCCAAAAAGCTCTATCGTGGTCTCATCTGACCAAAGGCAACGGTCCCAGTTAAAATCCCAGTACCGCTTGGAAAACTCCACCCGTTTACGCTTATAAGTATAGCTCAGAAAAGGCTTTCTCTGTGCATTTCTCCCAAACAGCTTGTTGGCATGTAGATAGAGCCTGATGGTTGTTTGGGAGACCTCGTAAACCCCAGATGCTTTCATTTGATTCAATTCTCTTACAGTGAGCTTTGGAGAACTTTTTACTTCCCTACCATCCTTCTCACTGTGCGTGGTGGCAAGATACACTTGCCAGGATTTTTTGTCACAGTCCCAGATGTTTTGAACTTTTTGATAATTGCAATGACTGTAGATAAGGGCATCTGCAGGTGAGTGGCTATTTTCTTGTAGACACTGCCTGATTTATGAAGGTCAACACACAGTAGAAATGACATAAATGGTTCAAATACGTTTATTTCCAAGAAATGGTTAAGGGTGCTAATAATTGTGGAACAGGTCATTTTATGGGGAATAATTATTTCTTAGTCATGATTTTTTTTCTTTGATTTTTTTATTCACTTGAGTTGAAGGTTGCTTCTTTTCTATTTTTTTTCAGAGTGAGATTATGCTTCTGCAATAAAAATGTAATTTATTTTAAGGATTTTAACACACTTTAACTAGGGGTGCCAATAATTATGGAGGGCGCGGTAGCCTACATAAAACAAGATTATGGCAAGGTTTGATTTGGATGGCTATCCCCATAGCCATCACACCTGCGACACCTGTAGCAATAAGATGTTTTTTTTTCTTTAGTTTATTCTGTATTTGTTCATTTTGCATTTGATGATAGGAGCAATTAAAAAAAAACCTTCAATTCTAAACAGAATGAATCATCTATTCAAATCATTACAGCAGATATACAGAAACACAAATGAATGACAATCGCTATAAATAACTTATAACCAAACAGGAAAAACTTGATTATAATCAATGAGATTATAATCTCTTCTGAGTAATCACAGTGAATTGTAGTACATACTGTCATGTCAGTGACAAATTCCATGCTGAACCTGATTCCCATAACCTATCCTCACTCACCTGGTTTCTAATCATGTACACCTGTTCCCAATATAACCCACACCTTATATAAATAGACAAGGTTGTGACCTAATTCTCAACACATTATTTCCTTGTATATTTCCTTACATACTATAAAGGTTTTGACTTTGTTTCACTTCCTTTTCACCATTTTTTTGGGCTGTTCTGTGTAAACTCTTAAATTGCTGCCTGGTTTTGACCTTGACGTTGCTTTATGGTCTAGACTGTTGTCTATTTAAAAAAAAAAATCACCTATCATAATAGGGCGATCATAATTACTTGCAATTGTAACCATCTTTTCCAACTAAGAATGACGGTTTTTCCCAGTTTCTTCACATGTGTTACTCTGTGCTCATGAGCCATGTTATAAAATTCTTATGCACAATGGCACTGTTGGTACATCTCTGATCCAGAACAGTCACTTGCCCTTTAGGGGTTTGTTATACGGTTAGTGAATTAAAATCTATTTGACATTCAGCTTCCTGTTTGTATCTTTTTGGCTGTTGAAAACAAGATGCATAAAGATTTGCAGATTGAGTTATATAAATGTTTAAACACAGTTCTGACAGCAATAAAATCTGTAAGAATTATAACTAGATAACAGTCTACATTTATTTAGTGGTAACTGTAAAGATTACTATGGTGGTGATTAAAACGTGTTAAGTGTTGTAAAAACCTCTCTCAAATATTGCATTAAAGGCACACATAGCCGAGCAGCCTTCATGAGTCATCACTGAGTCGAGTACATGCCAAGGAAGAAACTAAATATCCTGAATGAAACAGGCTCCTACAAGGTTCCTTAAATGCTTCAGATGGTTAACAGCTTAATGGCCTAAATGGGTTTTACTTGGAACTTTTTTGGTGTCTGATTCTGTGTTGGACTGTAAAGGTTACGCAAAGGGAAAAATACATTAAAACAAGGCGAGCAGACAGAAACATGGCTGCTTATGTTATGAGAGACCATATAGCTTGGCATGGGTCAGTGCCAGAACAAAGCTATATTTCATATATATGACATATAACTAAACTCAGTGCAGTTTGGACAAAATGGGCAAATCATTTTACCTGCCAAAACATTGTGAAGTGTAGTTTCCCGTCTCCTTGTGCTCCAGTTAATGGTGCCATATTCCTGGCCTTAGTCTAATTATAACCGACAGACTGTGAACACTTATGTGCCACCCTACTTCAACTTACTACTGACCTGTCACTTCATGAAGGCATATTCCAGCATGGCCCAAGGTCTGCTAATGTGCAGGGCTATTTTAATTTTAGTGAGGAAGTCAGAAAGACCCAGTACTTGGGGGGCTGACCGTTTCATTCGTGTGGTCACACACATGCCATGATAGGAGTTTAAAAATATTCCACATGGAATCATTGTGACAACTGGAATTTTCTGCCAAATGGTTCAGGACTTGGTATGTGGTCTGAGGTCATCATGGTAAAACTACAAAGAGGAACATTTGGCACCCACCAAGCACTTAAAAATGGTATAAAATCACCCCTGTTTTTAAAATGTTCAAATTTCATTGGAAAAAACCCACATTTCCACCAGTTTTATAAAGGCCAAGTATGAGAAAATATAGACAAATAGTCTGTTTAAAGAGGTGGAAAGCCTTAAGCTTTGGACAGTCGTGTGTATTTTAGTTTATAAAGTGGTTTCTCCCTGGAACATGCTCAGAAAGGGTAACCCTTTGTTGTAGGGTTCTACATAGAAACTTTAAAGGTTCTCTTACAGGGACAGAAAAACTGTTTAAGAGCATGTCGCAAATAATATAATGAAATAAAAGTCACCGAATGTAACATGTATATATAAATGTGCATGTGTAGATAGATCAACTTTTATTAATTCAGAGGAAAAAATTGTATTAAGGGCTGTGTGTAGCTTAGTGGTTAAGACGTTGGACTTCTAATCAGAAGGTCAGGAGGTCAAGCTGCCAATGTTGAGCAACCATGAACTGCTCAGTTGTATAAATGAGATCAATGTAAGTTGCTCTGGATACGAACATTTCCCAAATGCCATCAATGTATCGTTAAAGCAGCAGGAACGTACAGTATATTGTACAACTTAAGGGTTATAAGGTGTGTGTGTGTGTATCCGTACAGTAATGTTCAAGCTCAGTCCAATTGCATGTTGATGGATAAACTACTCTATTTAATTTATTAACAGGGTTGACCAGAGTCTCAGATATTCACGACAATTTAAAGTCATTTATTATTGCGTCCTTAGCTAGTGTATGGCTAATTTGTGTCAATGACATAGATGTGCTCAGGGAGGAAAGATACTTACTTACTAACTTTTGCTTACACCATCCATACATGTCCAGAAAATATGATCACATAAACAGAAATATTCTTAAATGTAATCTTGGAATAATAAGTATATATGCTTTTCTATCTATTATCATTTTTGCCATTGTCACTATTGTATTCGCATCATCTTATACATTCACACTTTGAGATTTTTAATTAAAAAAGAAATGTGACACTGGCACACCATGCTTGCTATTGTATCATGGGGTATCATCCTGCTATTCAAAACATGCCAGCTCTCATTAGGTGCTCATCCCTTTAATCTGTTTAAGATGGCACCAATTTGGAAAGGCAGCTCTGTTATTAACTCCATACTGCTGAAAGGCCAATTTTCAATCTGCTTTGTCAGCAGAACATTTAGCGTTGCTGCTGATTGCACCTCTTTTTATGGCATTGATATACACTACCACAGCCAAAGCTCCCACATGCAGACACCCAAACCCCCTCCTAAAGAAAAATCCTCTGTTCTCTTTAGGCACACTGTCAGTTTCTCAGCATAACAAATACGAACATGGTTTCTTCTTCTGATGCATTTATTTTGCAGTGGTTAGTCTGTAGGTCGCTATTTGGTTAAACCTGTCTTAAATAAGCGAAAGGAATGTTCTGCAAAGGTGCGATTGATTTCTTCACCTTCTTCACCAGCTGCTTTTGGGCAGACACTCAGCAGGTCACCATTAGGGGTCTCAGCATTCATGTGTGGTTCAGTGTGTATGTATGTGCATGTTGGACATTCTTTTAGCCCCTCAGGATCCAGGGAAAACTCCCTTTAGTTGAGAGCTTGATATTTGTGTGTGCAGTGATGCATGAGTGAGCGCAAACACACCTGGATTCACTGTCAGACGCGCACATGCTCTCTCTCTCTCTCTCTTTCTCTTTCACACACACACACACACACACACACACACACATACACACACATATGAGCACACTAAACATACTTCATTCACACAACAATTAAACACAGAATCTTTCTGTGACGTCCTTTAAGCATACACACTGTATTATTTGTGTTATTATTTAATTCTTAAGAACAGCAGGGTATTAGAGACAGATATGATGCACATAGAAAGGAGACAAACAACAGGATATGTAAGACAAAAGACAGCTTATGGCTCCAGGAAGTCTCGTGTTTAAGAGTCTAAATGGAAGAACGTATCAAACCATGTTGAAATGTTAGGACTTAAATGTTAAATACTGGAACACGGGAATGTAAATGTTAAAAGCAGGAACAAATGACATGATCTTTGAGGCTCCTATTAAATAATTGCCTTTCAGTAGGAAATAACAACCTTTTGATTTTGTCTGTGGTCTTTTTTTTCAACTGTCATTAAGCTACTTTGGCTGAGTAAAATGTCAAAAGGTGAACGACAGGTCATTCAGTAGTGTTGATTCTCTTAAAAGAAAAACCAGGCTGCTCATATGGATGATTTTTACACCTCTGCATATTCATCAACGACGCCTAGGCATTAAATAATGTATTGGCAGGTTATAAAACAGACCTACAGATGACAGACCCCTTTTATCCTGTGACAGCATGTGGTTTCATTTAGGTTATCAGCCGACATTAAAACACACGGCATGTGTTTCAAATACAGGGAGGCGGAAGCGAAATATGGTCGATATCAGGCGTTTTAGATTAGATAGTTCATGATGGAACATGTGGCTTTAGGTATATAATAGATGTAAACTTAAAGTCATTATTAGACCCATATAGACCTACAGGTTGCTATACCGTGACTGCTCACAATAAGCTCTGAGTCACTGTTGTTATGGGAAAGAAGAAGAAAGGATGTACTGTTCACATGACATGTTGATGTACTGAGTATCAGGTGTGGCTGGTATAAATGGCAAGACTAAGCTTACTTACAAAAAACATAAATGTAAAGTTTCGGTTCCTTTTTTTAACCATTGATATCCGATATGCTAACAAATGTCTTAAGGCAGATTGTTTTAGATTTGTTTCGCTCCAGCGATGGTAAGAAAAAGCACGGGTGTGGTTGAGTTGTGGACCATTTCTGGCAGTGGTGGTTTTATGGCTGTGCAGAATTTCTCTATAAAAATACCCTTGGAGATAACACTAGTTCAGATCCAAAGAATTTACAAGAAAACTGTATGTTTAAATTTTTTATTTATTTTTTTTTTTAAGTAAATGAAAGGGTTACAACTTGTGAAGGGTAGTGCTGGCACCTTACAGTGAAAGCGAACCACTCATTGACCACTGTGCTTCCATACACTAAGAATGTGATAGTGGCATTTTTCTAATTTGTGCAGTGAAACACACACACACACACACACACACACACACACACAGGTGTGTCTTGTCGGTACAGGGAAATAAACTGGGAACATTCCATGTAAAACAAGTCTGGTTACTTCAAGACAGAGTATGGGTTCAATTCCCTTGCTGGGTGACCAGGGTCCATTCTTTCTGGAGTTTTTATGCTCTCTTCCTGTCTCTGTGGGTTTCTTCTGGGTGCTCCAGTTTCCACCCACAGTCTGGAGATACTAAATGACCCCTTGGGTGTAAATATGTCTGCCTTGCCAGGGTTCTTTCCTGCCTTCTGCCAAACGACCAATGGGAGAGGCTCCAGTGACCCAGTAGTAGGATAGGTGGCTTAGATAATGAAAAAGGTACAACTTTTTTCTTTGGCATTTGGTGGAAAGATGGTATAAACACAATAGGATATGATGAACAACAAATCATGAATTTAGATGATTACTTGTCCTAATGTGTGTTATAGTTTAAATCAAATCAAACTTATTATGCTTATTATAATTAAAGCCTTGTGAATTGATGCATTTCTCAATTAGCATTGCTAATCATTTCCTTTTTAAAATATTGTGGATTTTAGCCTGTATCTAATATCACAAACAGTCAAAGTTTCTCTGTCCTCTAAATCGTGCCTCCATGCCTAAATAAAGCAATTTCTAAAGATCTGTATTATTCCTCATCTATCTCAACTATCATATTCCACTTATCATTCTCTAGGTCACTTTGGCCAAGAACTACAGAAATCTCAGTTACGGTAAGTCAATGTTTTTTTATAGGGCTGTGATGGTTATCTCAGAGGTAATACGGACCACTTAGCACAAACTCTAACAACAGCATCTCAATGATTAAAAAGTGCTGAGGTTCAGACCTTAGATGCTGAAGGGTTTGACACCCGATCGACGGCATGCGAATCGGCTCTGCAGAGGTGCCTGTAGCTAACAAGCTCTTCATTCAAATGGTCTAGACATATGAGAGTCGCCTTAGTCAAGTGGGATTTAGGTGAAACCATTGCTCTTGCTAATCTCCTTCTCTTTACCGAAGTCCTACTGAGCAAGGCTTTGTTTCTCCATCGGGTGGAAAGTTGCACTTCATTCTGAGTGAAGTGTAGTGTGGAGGCCGTGCACAGGAGGCCCTTAAATCGCTCTGCCTGGTCAAACTTGGCATGAAAATGGATGGTCCGGCACGTCCACTCCTCCCGAGTGTTCTCCTCGTGAGCCTGATTTAACCCCGGTCAAATTGCACAGCTGTGGGTGGCATGTTTTAAAACATTTGACATCCCATTAAATTAGGGAGTTGTGCAGCATGTGTGGTTTGGATGTTACACAGTGAAATCAGCACTGATCATTAACTTCGCCAGTGTTTAAACATGAACCGCTACAGAAAACATGAGCCCGACATGTGATCATCATGTCCAGTTAGTTGATTTAACTGTAGCTGTCTGATTATTGATGACCATTCTCATTACTGGATCACTGGATCCCCCCCCTCAGGCGTAAACATGGCCACCTCGGACGCTGGACCTTAACAAGCCAAACAAACACATAACATCTGTACAACTCAATAAACGCTGCCTGTGTGGGTACGTGCACGCTACGGACAGAGCCAGATGACAGACAGCTGAGTAAACTGAAGGTGTGCGCCATACTGAGCCGGCAGAAAGCGGAGAAGCAGTCTGTCAGAGAATGAACAGTGCTTTTGTTATGAGGAAAGGGATGTAGACATCATAGAGGAGCCCCCCTGTCGCTACAGCCATCTCCACTCCCCAAGACCTCATCATGAATTGTGTGTTTCACTCAGTGAGCCTCCTCCTCTTCCTAATGCTGCGGTCTGGGCCTCTCAGCCTAGTAAGGATGTTTTCATAGCATTAACATGGAAGAAAATATTTTTTCTGCTATACAGGAGCATGAAAGGAACAGCGCCAGACAAAGCAAATTCAAACAAATAAGAGACATTGACACTGAATCGAACCAAAGAACCTTTTGCACTCAGACAGATGTATGCATACTAGCAATGGCTGTTTTTTTGGTTAATGAAGCAGGAGGGATATCTGTCCTGAAATAGTGCAGAGGAAGCTGAGAGACAGACAGGAAAAGAGATTCTGAGATGATTGGTAGGTGATGATAGATTGAAGGTTGACAGAGCAGGAGACCTGGAGCTGGCGCTATGCTGGTGAATAATACAGCTCAAGTTTAGGAGTACAAAATACACATCATGAACAAATTGACAGATATTGTAGGCACCCCAGGATTAATTTAAAATACATTTATCCCCAGAAGTGCAAATTATGAATTTTGTTCACACACAGTAAATCCCACCCACACTGAATGATGGACAAGTTACAACAAAATTATATATAATTTACATTACATTATTGTATTTCAGGTTTTTGATATAAAAACTTTAGAACAACTAGTTCACTACATGGAATGACATAAACGTCATATTATTACCCTTTTTGTTTTGGGACAGATAGTAATTCTGTTTTTTTTTTTGTTTTTTTTTTCAGCTGCAAAACCCTTTGTTTCAGTCTTTCATTTTTATTTTTTTATTTTATTAATTATAATTTTATTAAAGTTGTCTTCTTTGTTTAAAGTTGATATTTTATTTAAAGAACTTCTTTCTTTATTTTATTTTTTTTAAAATAAGATATTACTTTATTTAGTTACTTTTCTAAAGTTTATAATTTAAATTTCATTTAAAAAAAAGATTTGACCATTTTATTTAAATTTGGCTTTAGTGTCAGTGCTTTGCAACAGTCTGGCTGTAATTGATTTAATTTTTTTAATCGCATACTTTGCACATTTGACCCTGATATTCATATTCTAATTTTTCCCATTTATATTTACATTTACAGCATTTGGCAGATGCTCTTATCCAGAGCGATCTACAAAGTTACTGGTATTACAGGAAGGCCAACATAGCGTTAGGAGTCTTGCGCAAAGATCTTTATTGGTCTAGCACAGACTGGCTGCCCAGACCAGGAATCAAACCTAGGTCTCTCACATGGGAGCCAACGATGATACCACTGTTCCACACCATTATATAAAATGCAACAGACTAGATAACAAAGACTATATGCATGAAGCTCTATAAAAACCTGGACTGCCTTCCCAAGATGACGCTTATACTCAATATTTAGCTTAATACATAGTTGCTTATTCATAAATGTAATGTAGATTTTTAGTAGATCTTGTATGTTAATCTTTACAGCTAGAAAATATGTACATACAGCATAGGCATATATGGTATTGTAATGGTGCTGGGGGCTTTTTTTGTTCATCCAAAGCATATTACAAGCAACAATAAGCACCATGAGGCAAATGAATGCTACTCACCTAAATAAGTAGCATTTTTTGCCAAGTTTTATTGTTTCGGCTGTCTGTTGTATTTTCAGTAGTTTTGTATCAAACAAAGAGAAAGGAATCCTAACAATAATAAGCATCTACCTTGAAGTGATCAGACCCCTAGTATTAAGGAATGAATAGCACGCTGGCATTCATGTTCCCTTTCTTATGTTAGGTATGGTCTTAATCAGGATATAACAGATGCATAGGATTACAGAACTCACTGAACTCTGCTTCAAAGTGTGTTGGTTTAAAATATATCCATGAAATTACTGCGACTCAAGCTGAAAGTCTCATGTGGCTAAAACAAATACGTTGACCGTCCTGCACCTTATAGACATTATTAAGCCTGGATTAAGTGGTGACATTTCTTATTGGAATCAACCAAAACAGAATTGTGCTTATGTTTTCTTTAAGCACACCTTTTCATCTCGTCTCCGTCTCACTCGCTGTGTGTCGATCTTCCAGCTGTAGATTGTAGGGTGCCTGTGTATAGGATCACTGTTATTAGGGGAGAGGGGTAATGAAGGGTTAGGGGAGCAGACATCCTGCAGATGGGGATTAGGTTGCATTGGGCCTATTCAAGTAGTTTGAAATACAGACATAACAGCAGTCAAACCTAGTGGTTTGTAAAGATATATAGTATATAGACGTGTATGGTGGGGAGAATTGCATGACTTTGTTCATAAGCTATGCTTATCCTGTGCAAATTTAAGCCAAATGTATCTTTCAGATTCCGCGAAAAAATAAATAAATAAAAATTAAAATAATAATAATAATAAAATCAGTTGGCTTGTGCCAGACAAAACCTACAGTTTATTTTACATTCCTGTCTTGTGACCCTAACATAATGGTCCTAAACTGGGTAAAATAAAAGGAAATACTGCTTAACTCACTTGGTGTACATAATGTTAGCAATACATAGCTGCTACATAGGTTTTTGTTAATACATAACCATTTACTAGTATGTTTAATTTACAAAATGTATCCAAAGATTTGTGGTCACTTCCATGACATACATATGTGCTTTTTGGCTAATACATCTTTCAGATTTAGTCCCATTATGCTTCCCTTCACTCGTCTGGCAAGGATTTCCACTAGATTTTGCAGTGTTGCAGATTTGGGGATTTGAGTCCATTTAGTCACAAGAGCATCAGTGAGGTCAGACACTGATGTCCGATGAAGTCAGCATTCAGATTTATCTCAGAGGTGTTTAGTGCATTCGAGGTTAGGATTCTGTACAGGATACTCGAGTTCTTCTACTTCAACCTCGGCAAACCGTGTCTATATCATCCCGGCTTTGTGCATGGAGACATTGTCATGCTGGAACAGGTTTGTGCTCTTTACTTTCAGTGAAGGGAAGTCTTAATGGTACAGCACACAAAGACCTTCTATGTAATTGTGTGTTTCCAACTTAGCGACAACAAATTATGTTCCTAGCATTTCCATTTGCAAACGTATCCTTCATGTTGCACAGTGCATTCAAGAAAATTTACATTACATTGTATTATTACATTGTATTTATATACAGTCTTTAAAACAGCTAGTTCACTAAATAAAAAAAAATTAACATGTCATATGATTAACCAGTAACACATAATGAAACTTTTTGTTCTGTGACAGATTCAGCTTCAGCTTCAAAACCTTTTGTTTCACTCTTTCATTTTCATTTTTTAAAAACTGGTTTTTGGAGCTTAGATTGAGCTAATGTAAAAAGTAACAACAACAACATTAACAACCCTTTTGTTAACTCCACAGTACTGTAAAACTCACAGTTCTCATCAGAATGTATTACATTGATTAAATTTATGATAGTAGCAGCAGTTTATAATAATGCAATTGAAAGTATTTTAAAGTATTTTAAAGTTGATTTTTGCTAATTGCTGATTTTTATTTAAAGTAGATATTTCTTTATTTAAAGTAACTTTTTAAAGATGTTTTAACTTAAATTTAAATGAGACTTTTATTTAATAGTTGACTTCCCTTTTCAGTGTCGATCCTTTTATTCAAATCTGACTGTGTTGTTTTCCTGGATTCTCTATTCCAGCTTCTCGATAACGTGAGAATCTGCATTTATTACAGGTGGGGGG
>JAOVVF010000032.1:6431387-6452942 GCA_028565595.1 Duopalatinus emarginatus | reverse complement strand
CCCACAGCAGCAACTGATTAACCTATATATAGGTGTGCCAACTATAAAAATAAATAAATATATTATTTACTTTTACCGGTGTAATACCATTTCGTTTTATTATTCAATTTTATTTTTACAGTATGTATTTTTTTATCATGATATCTTGGTGCTCTTGGGGGCCCCTGGTGGCGTGGGGGCCCTAAGCGGCCGCATATTTCGAGTATGCCTCGGGCCGGCTCTGCACCAGAGACAGATATTTTTTTATCATTAGCACTAAACTGACACATTTCCTATATTCTTTTTGTCAGAACCCAAGTTTGTTGGTTCTGTGGTGATTCCTGATAATGACGACCCTGCTGATGACAAAGTTTACTTCTTCTTCACTGAGAAAGTGTCTACTACAGAAGCAGGAAATAAGGCCGTCTACAGCAGAGTGGCCCGTGTATGCGCTGTAAGTGTCAAAAATGTAATTTCTGAAGATTTCTTAATATTTTAAAAACTGTTTTAAATATTTAAAAAGAAAAGGCGAATGGTTTAGCAGATTGCACCATCTACTGGTCAGGAGTAAGAATGGTAAGTAACACCATTGTTGAAATTTTAGTGTCCCTGTTGTCTTACAGAATGATCAGGGTGGTCAGCGGATGTTGGTGAATAAGTGGAGCTCCTTCCTCAAGGCTCGTTTGATATGCTCAGTGGCAGGACCCAGTGGCATTGACACCCACTTTGACGAACTTGGTAAGAAACATTTACATCAGTGGTGCAAATTTCTACAAAATGCCTTTAAAGCATGCATTAATTTCTTAGTGTGGAAGCTTTATAACATTATAATTAAACTACCTCTTCTATAGAAAAAAATGCTTAAATGCTATAACTTAAAAATAAAGTATTAATTATAAGATGTAGCCATGTTCAGAGTCGAAGTGTGACATGCCTAATTAGCTCCAAAGCTTATGTCATTACTTTAATGTGAAAGCTTCTCATATTCAGACTCAGGCTGTGTGTATTTTAGATTTTTCTGATTAGAATTCTGATTAGTAATGTCTAGACCACCACTTTTAAACAAATTCATCTTATCAACTTCCAAATCCCAATGATGTTAAAGCTATTAGTGATTCAAGTCCAAAGAGCAAAATATACCTTTTATCAGGAAGGGTTGACATGTTCGGTCTCTCCCATATCATTCATAGCAACACTAGTCAGTCATGGGTGTCCGTGAGTTCATGCATGTAGAAGTGGGTGGAAGTGCATTCCTCTGAGTGTGTTACACCAGTACCTCATGTTACAGAAGCAGCTGCTCAAAAAGATGTGAAAAAAGAAGGAAAAAAACAATAAATAAATGATTAAAAGCTTGCCTTAACATCAATCAATCAATCAATTAATTAATTAATTAATAAGGGACTGTTCATTTTTGTACCTGCCATATTAATTACTGCAAATTCAATTGAATTTAACAAGGTTAAATTTAACAGGTTCAATTTAACAATATAGCTTCCAATATAGATCAATATAGATAGAACAATATAGATCATAAAGGTTCATGATCTGGCGAGCTATAAGTCAGAACTCATCCCACACTTGTGCATTTAATCAATCCACAAGATAATGAGCTAAAATCATGAATTGTTACATGTGGACTGAATATAAGCTAATCATTTTTAATAATATGTTAAACATTACTATGTGTACAATGTATACCATGTTGATACCCCTTCCCAATAAATAAATAAATAAACAAACTAGCTAACAAATAAATAAATAACACATTCCCGATTAAGAAAAAAAAAAAGATTACAATATGTATTTAATATTGGCCTGAATTTATTATTATTATTTTTTATCTAAACATATAAAATAGAAATATTACATCAAACTGTGGGACATCATTTTTAGACATTACTGTGGTGTATTGCTATGAGTTATATGAGAAATAACCTTTCATACCAATGTATACAAGCTATAAAGATGGATAACAAACTAACTGCACTCGACTCTGTCTGTAGATGAAACTGATGGCTTGTTTTGCTGCTGGGTTCAGTGCTATTTTGTATAGATCAGTTTTCATCCATCTTTCTGACTAATGACTGAGGCATGATTTGTAATCTTTTATCTCTGCTAGGTTGCAGTATATAATTGATAGGAGTGTCTTTTTATTTGAAAATAACACACATTTTATTGTCTGTGTCTATACATATCACAGCACAGGTTGATTTTGTCTGGTTTATTTTATGATGACACAATCTGTACATGACCTAAACACACATTTTAAAACTCTTATGATAGTCTGAATAGATTACAGATTTTAGACAATATTTCACTCAGTCCATGTCTGATGTCACAGCCTTTAAAATGACATTTTGTGAGTTTTATCACAACCATATTCCCTTAAGGCAATGAAAGTCTCTAATATTAGCTGGCATTTAAAAGAAATCACATTTCCTTTTCCCTAGTACAAGTGCTAGAGGTCACATCTATATGGAAAGTTACTCTATAACTGGAGGGAATGTTTTGCTTATGTAATTACTTTGATAAAATGGCAGTAATCAGTATGCATAGAGTGAACTAGGGAAAAGGAATTGCTGTTATGGAGTGGTGAACACTTCTTTATTGCGCAGAAGCTTATATAGAAGAGCAAACTCCTCACACACTCGCACAGCTCTGAGAGTGTGTGGGTTTTCTCTGAGTCTGTAACCTTTTCAAGCTGTGCATTTTTAATTATATTGGGTAGCACACGGATGTGTTCATGGTCACATTCTGGAGCTAATTATATTAGGGGTCATTTTATGTTCGCATCCTAGGGTTAGGGTTAGGATTAAGACTGTGAGTTTTGTTTATAACCCTGGTTTGGGGTTAGGATCCTGGGATCAGGCTGGGACCCTAGTTGAGAGTAAGGTTTCTAACCCTTGTTCTGGGTTAGGATCCTGGAATTGGTTTAGGGTTAGGGCCATGGGTTATGCTTAGGAGCCTGTTTTCAGGGTTACACACTTGTCTTAGGTTTAGGACTCTTGGTTAGGGTTATGGTTAGGACCCTGGGGTAAGATTAGGACTCCAGGTTTAGGGTTAAGACTGTGGGTTAGGGTTGTGGCTTTGAGTTAGGGTTAGCACCTGAGTTAGGGTTAGGGTTAAAACTGTGATTTAGGGTTGGGACCCTGGGTGAGGATTATGGTTAAAACTCTGGTTTAGGGTTAGGATACTGGGTTAGGGTTAGCACCCTAGGTTAGGGCTGGGTCACTGGTTTAGGATTAGGGCTAGGTCCCTGGGTTAGGGTTACACTGGGAACATTGGGAACATAAATACACCACCATATATTACCGTAGCTAAATTATGGTTGTATATTTTAACAGTTAAGGAGTCTGAGAATAGTTTGGGTGGCATGGGTGAAAGTCCAGAAAATCTTATGTTTGTCTCTGAAATGCTTCTGCTCATCATCATCATCATCATCATCATCATCATCATCATCTCTCTCTCTCTTCCTCTCTCTCACTCTCTTGTTGTACTACCTTCTTTGGAAGATTAGCAAAACAAGCTAACTCTAACAACTGCAATTACTCAACGGAGGAACCATTAAACACTGCTGCTTCATAACAAACTTCCTTTCAAGCTACTTCTGTCCAAATATTCACTTTTGAGTGTTTGTATATGACAAGATAAAGTGGAGTTAATTTAGATTGAAATCTAAGCCTTACACTGAAAACCACTAGACTACACAAAATTGGATTTTTTGCTCTGAAGAGTAATTGAGCCAGTATTTCTGACTTGTTGCTTTAATGCATCAGACTATCTGCGAAGAACTGTGAAAATGTCGGCTGATGTGCCACACTCTCACATAGCTGCTCCGTGTCCTACAGCCACATAGACAGCAAACGGCTGCCTGCCGCGTTGGTGCTTGCTAGTGAGAACACAGGATGACATCCAGCTGACTACCTCACACTAACCTTGTCTTGTCCCAGGGCCAGTCAAACACAGACGTCGCCAGATATAACACAACATCGCCCAATAGAAAACACAAAAACACGAACACAAACAAAATGCGGTGCTGTCTGGCTCTAAAACAACAGCGCCGCAGCATCCTGTAGGTGACTACCTGGGCACAGTCAGGATAAGACTGTCAGGATGAGTGAACACAACCTGGAAATAGAGACCAGCTGGAATTAGAAATCATGGCTCCTGCAGAGTGTGTTAGCAGTACTACTGTCAGTGTGTGTCACTGAGTGAAACTAAAATAGGAAATTTAGACAACCACAGTGCACACACACACACACACACACACGCACACACACACACACACACATATGCACAGACATGCACACACATGCACAGACATGCACACACATGCATATGCTCAGACACCCATACAATGCTTTTATTTGACTTTATCGGAAATAGCATTCAGATCCAAATATTTATTGAAGAATTTCTCCGAATGCCCCATCCAAGGCCAAAACGTACAAATTCCTCCACATTTACCGCTAACTCTCTGACAATATAAATAAGAACTAGCTAACACAAACAGTCT
Organism: Duopalatinus emarginatus; assembly: GCA_028565595.1. Taxonomy (NCBI): domain Eukaryota; kingdom Metazoa; phylum Chordata; class Actinopteri; order Siluriformes; family Pimelodidae; genus Duopalatinus; species Duopalatinus emarginatus. Next base: position 6,448,447 of record JAOVVF010000032.1, on the reverse strand, counting down.
GCAAGGCTATTCATAAACGGCTATCAACAGTACATGAAACGACACCTTCTCCAAATACTGAGGTTACCCATAATAACACAATTATCATGCGTTGCCTGGATTTTAAATAAGTGGATCTGTTATAAGGAGGAAAACACAACAGGATGTGTGTTGTTACAGGCAATTTTTAGACTGTTTATTATTACTCTCAGGTTATGTAGCGTCTGGCGTACAAGTCTCTGTGAGTGAGTCATTACCATAGAAAGAATAACGTATTAGATTAATATGAACCTGTGATCTGAATTACAGTCAGCATTACTGTCAGAGCTGCTGTTTTAGGAAATAGATCAAATCCTGACTATTAGATCTGAGAATTCAACAGTGATGTGATGTAAATTATATTTTCACACCACACAGTAACGGGTTTGTCCTGTCTCTTATATGGGCAGTTGTTAGGTTGTGGTTAAGGAACTAGCCTTGTGACTGTAATTTTAATTTCAATTTTAATATCACTTTATCTATTTATTTATTTATCTATCTATCTATCTATTTATTTTATGAATAGAGGATATCTTTGTGCTGAAGAGGAAGGATGAGAAGAATCCTGAGATCTTTGGTCTATTCAGCACAACCAGGTAAATATAAATAATATAAAACTTGTCATTTCTGAGTACAGGGTGTATATATTTTGTATACACTATGCTAGTCATTTGCAGGTTCATGCACCATGGTTTACATTTTTTTAATAAAAATGTCCTGTCTGCTTTAACAGTGCGGTGTTTAAAGGTTATGCAGTGTGTGAGTATAACATGGAGGAGATCCGAGCAGCATTCAACGGTCCGTTTGCACATCGAGAGCACACTGACCACCACTGGGGTGTGTATGAAGGGAAGGTCCCGTATCCTCGTCCTGGATCTGTGAGTAGTCATAATCCATATACTTCATTTCTTTTTTTATAACAGGTTTGCTGTAGAAAGTTGTCGGGGCTTTATATTACATCTTGTCTCTAGTGAGGTGCAGCATGATGAGTTTACCTTCTGGGTTCCAGATAAATCATATTTGGGAGTTTATTACATAATTTGTAAGACGCTTAATACCTAAAATAAATAAATGAGCAAAACGGAAAGGGTGTGAAATAGGAAAGAGTGCAATGCAATAAGGGTTTGTGATTGTGCATAAAATATTCAACCTTTTATATGGCAGTATTAGGACTTGTGGTTTTGTTTTGAAAGCTTAGCCAAGGCAATGAAAGTTTGTTCTTATGATAACTGCATGGTGTTAATTTAAATGACAATAAAATGCTTCTCTGAACAAATAGCTTTAGGGCACCATAGCAACCTACCATGGCATTCATAATTATTAACACCCACAAAGATGATCAAAAAGTGTTTTTCCACTTAAACCATTGAAGAAACCATTTACATGTTGTAAAAGGAAATTAACAAGTAAACATATACTGAACAAAAATATAAACGCAACACTTTTATTTTTGCAATCTCTGTGGCTTTGTGCTGTGTGATAAAACTGCACATTTTAGAGTGGCCAGCTTAAGGCACACCTGTGTAATAATCATACTGTCTAATCAGCATCTTGTTATGCCACAACTGTGAGGTGGATGGATTTCCTCTGCAAAGGAGAAGTGCTCACAAACACAGATTTAGGCAAATTTGTGAGCAATATTTGAGAGAAAAGGCCTTTTAGTACATAGAAAAAGTCTTAGACCTTTGAGTTCAGTTCATGAAAATTGGGAGCAAAAACAAAACTATATTATATTTTTGTTCAGTGTAATAGTAAATGCTGTGCACACTACTGGCTTATTTGGTAAAAAAAAAAAGTGAACTATGTACTAGCATCAGCTTAAATATCCACTTTAGCTCCTCAAAGTGAATTATTTTTCAATAGCAGGACATCCTGAAATGATTTACTCCTCTTATACCACAGCAATTAGACAACAGGTACATTTATTATTAATGTAGCATGATAGCTCAGTAGGTCAGGACTTTGGGTTGACTGAAGGTCAGAGGTTTGAGCCCCAACATCATGCTGCTGCTCTTGGTCTTTAACCTGCTCCTCAACTGTGGGTTAATTTATGTAGGGATAATTTAAGCCTGATTAATGCGAGGGTTGCATCAGGAGGGACATCTAGCATGAAACCTGTTCCTAATCAAAATCATGGGAAATTGGAGCAGCTGAAAAATAATCGATGCATCGAATTTGTTTATACAGCCCATATAGGAATCTGAGCCACTTGCCTGAAATCTATATGCATTATTCTGGTCATGTTCTCATTTCTTTTATACAGTTTATCAGGAAACTCTTTCTTGCTTTATCTTCTGCCTCGTACAGTGTGCCAGTAAGGTTAATGGCGGTCAGTTCTCCAGTTCTAAGGCATATCCAGACGAAGTTCTGCGTTTCGTGCGTTCCCATCCCCTCATGTTCAAGCCAGTGCAGCCGGTCCACAGGAGGCCCATCCTGCTGGACACAGATGGTGGACGTAGGTTGACTGAGATCGCTGTGGACAGAGTGGAGGCTGAGGATGGGCATTATAATGTCCTTTTCATTGGGACAGGTACTGTTCACATATTAAACTAGATAATAAAGCTTTCGCAGCTTTTTACCCAACAACTAAGCAGTGTTTATTCTCCCATAGATGATTCAGCTGTGTTAAAACTGATCACCATTTTTAACAAAGAGGCCAACACGATTGAAGAAGTGCTTCTGGAGGAGCTACAAGTGTTCAAGGTAAATAGACAGTTACTGAAGATGAGGTGTAACATTTATTTTTTTAATACGTATTTCAATTTATATTGACATATTTATTACTCTTCACTTTTATAACTTTATCACAGGTTCCGGTACCCATTACAGAAATCATTATTTCAAATAAAAGGGTAAGACTTTCAGTCTATTTTTCTGAATGAGGTTAATTTTCTCTTTCATGTATAAGTCTAGATATGTGAATAAAATGCAGTCATTGGTGCAGCCACTAGATGGCAATAAGTGAAACTGCTACATTCTTAAACACACTGCTTTAAAGATAAGGTGATAAAAAAAAATTATTATAGCAATAAAAAAAGACAACAAAAACAACAGCAAAATAATAATAATAATAATAATAATAATAATAATAATAATAATTTCACTAGCAAGAACAAAATAACATTATTATTATTATTATTATTATTATTATTATTATTATTATTATAATAATAGTTATAATGATAACAGTAATAATAATTGTTTGTTTTTACAATACTATTCTTTTTTTATCCTCTTCATTATCACATCCTGTGGAGTTAATTGCAGTTTGTTCTCACTGTTACAGCAACACCTGTATGTGGGCTCAGAACTGGGAGTGACACAGGTTCAAGTGCACCAGTGTAGCCTGTATGGCTCAGCCTGTGCTGACTGCTGCCTAGCCAGAGACCCGTACTGTGCCTGGGATGGACACACCTGCTCCAGATATATACCTGCTGGCATTTACACACACAAGAGGTATATGAACACCCAGACACACACACACACCCAGACAGACACCCAGACAGACACACACACACGCACACACACGACACATCACATTTTGACACAGAGATGCAGCTGTTTCTGTATGCTACATGGCATTTTTACCAAGAGGTACAAACATGCACACACTCACTCATAGATGGACTAAAACATTCTGATCACACACTCACATGTACGGGGAGGGAAATCTTCCTGCTCAGTGCTACGGCGCTGCGGCACACAGAGAGATTCACACAGGGTTTTAATTATGGCCATTACAGAGGATGGAGACATGCTCTTGGAGAGAGAGAGTGTGAAGTCTCACCTCACCTCCTGCTGTCTCATGTCTCCTACTCATCACCTACTGCCTTGCTATTTCACAGTGTGTGTGTGTGTGTGTGTGTGTGTGTGTGTGTGTTTCTGCAATTTCCAGCCTTCCATCTGAGACGTTGATGTGTCAGTTTATAGAGTCTGTGCAGAGGCTTTTTAAGATCAAGATAAAATTGTGTGTGTGTGTGTGTGTGTGTGTGTGTGTGTGTTTGTGTGTTCATCAGAGCAGAGTAAAGGGTTAGCGTGGGCGTTTCCCTAATCCAGTGTTGTCAGTTCTTTCACAGCCATCAGATTGAACCCATTAGCACTTTACACTAACACCTCCCACACATGCTAATGCTCATCACATGCTCATTCTGCATGTACAAGTGGACGCAGAAATCACAAATGATCAGTGCTAAGTAGCCATCAAAGCAGCAGTCACAGGCGGGATGCTGAGGGAAAAGATTAGCTGCTCTCAATTGATTTCATTCTGAGATGAAACATCAGCAGGGGAGTGACAGTCTCTGTCTGTCTGACTCTCTCTCTCTCTCTCTCGCTCTTTCTGGCTTTTTCATTTTTTTTTCTCTCTGCATTATTCGTCTTCTTTTCTCTGGTTCTTTCATCCTGCACTTGATAAATGAGTGTCAAATAGACCGCTCGGATTGTGGCTCAGAGAATTCAATGCCTCTCCTTGCTTTTCTCTCTGCAGGCGATTCAGAAGGCAGGACGTCCGTCATGGCAATGCAGTGCAGCAGTGTAATGGTCTCCAACTGAATGGTGCGTGAAGAGATTGCTTGATCTTTAAAACGACTGAGGCCAAATAACGCTTTCGGTCTCCATTTACACCAAAGATCATAAGACTAATAATGTTTCCGTCAGGAAGATGTTTACTGTCTTTACTTATTATACGCACTTACCTTCACTAAGCACTACTGATGTTCTCCTAACTCTCACCCTAACCCCAAGAAAACTTACTCAATGTAAATGAAATTAAATGTCGGTGTGTGTTTCAGAGGCTCAGAGCATCTCAGAGAGATTGGTGTATGGAGTGGAAAAGAACAGCACACTGTTAGAGTGTAGAGCCCGATCCTTACAGGCTTTACTCACATGGTACATGGTGAAAGGATTAGACATCGAAGAGGTACACACATGCACACATTCAACTCAGCCTGGGGAAAATCACAACGTTATTAAGTAAATAATTAAATGAAGGAAAGATAATATTACAGAAATAATAATAAAAATAATAATAAGCTCTTTCAGGCATGAGTGTCATTTTTAATGAATTTATGTTGTTTTCTCACATTTTCAGTGCAGCATGTATATTCTGTGATAAACAAACTAACAAACAAACAAACAAATAAATAAATAAACATTTTGTGTCATAAATAGGACTACTGAAATCAGCTACAGTATGTAACAGTGCTACACTCTGTAAATTGTATAATAAATAGTGGAGACAATTATATATATTTTCTCTTATACTGTTATATGGAGAAAATTTATTTATTTATTTATTTATTTATTTATTTATTTGTATTGGTCCTTTTTGCTCATCCACTGACAGTTTTAACTTCAATTAAATTTTCTTTTGACAAGTTTTTATTGAATATAAATGCCTGGCATCATTTAATTACAATTAATTAAAGAAAATGCATATTTTAACTAATCTATGCATTAAAGAAGTTTATACACATTTTCATCATATACAAATCTTAAAATGACAATAAAAAAATCAATAGGTTGGTGTGATCCATTCCTCTTATAACAGTAATCTGTCAATGTTTTTATTATTATTATTATTATTATTATTATTATTATTAATTAAGATGTTGTATATTGTACTTTTTAGCCATTTACGCTTACATTTATATTGTGTGATGTTTGCAGAAGTTTCAGTCATCGCTCAAATTGTAGCAGCTATAAACAGTCATTCCCTTACCAGCCTCTTTTATTTCCTTTCTTGGGATTAATAAAATAACAATAGCAAAACTAAATGCAGATTAGGCTTAGATTATATACCATATCTACTCTGCATGTCTGTGTGAAAGAATGTACAGTAATGAAAATGTGAATAATTTATGACAAATGTAAATATAAAGTTCTAATTTGAATTACAAGTGGCATTACAGTCAGAGCTAATATTTTAGAAAAGTAATCAACACCGTCTAACCAATTAGATTAATGGATAGTGTATAGATATATTGTATACTACTTATCAGGAAATGTTACACCAGAAACATTATATAGAGTTATATAGAAAACAAAAATAAAGCTAGTAAAACATATAAATCACTCGATTCCATAATAATAATTCATATCCCTGTCCTCTCTTTCAGGTAAAAGGTGATGATCACATTATTCAGACGCCTCACGGCTTGCTGTTTCTGACAACAAAAAAGTCTGACGCCGGTATGTACCTGTGCCAGTCTGTCGAGCACGGCTTTGTCCAGACCATAGCCAGGGTGACTCTGGAGGTGCTGGAAGGGGAAAGACTTGAGAGTTTGTTTCACAAAAAGGACCACGACGAGAGCGAGACCCATCTCCATTCTTCCCCCTGCCCCTTCCCAAGCTTCCCATCTGCCCCTTCTTCCAGAAAGCTCTGGTATAAAGACTTCATGCAACTGATCGGTTATAGTAACTTCCAGCGGGTGGAGCAGTACTGCGAGAGGGTGTGGTGCGCATCCGAAAAGAAGAGGAAGAAGCTCAAAGGCACACCGGCCAAGTGGCGGTATTCTCCTGAGGGTGAGCGGCGTGGGAAACCTCGGGCACCCAGACACACACGGGACTAGTGTCCACTATACCCTGAACTGAAGAGACAGCATAGGGGATTGTGTTCACACATCCAGATAATGTTCAGACGTATTTTGCCCATTATTGTGTAAGATTAAACTGAAAACGAAAACCAAATAATGTTTGCGTTTTAGTAGTATCACCTAGGAATGCTTCTCCAGACACAACTCGATTCTATTTTATGCTATTCTGCTATTAGTTGTCTGGCTCTCTGTGTTTGGTTTGGAATGTACTAAATGATAGAAGGTATATAGCATTAATGTATATATGTAACTGTGCTTGGTGGTAAATCTCATTTTGAACATAGCAGTCACAAGTCGATGGACTTGTGAATCTCCTGGACTTGTTTGGCCGCTGTTTTGAACACAGACTCCTAAAATGAAACGCAGTGACCCCACTGTTTCCTGTCACACACTGACAGACATGGGCGTGCAGTGCTTCCATTTACAACGGCGTGTGCTCTCATGTGAGAAGCAGCAGAATAACTTTTCCTTGGTTTCCAGCCAAACGACGGCTTTCTCGTGAATAGGATGACTCATTACTCTGAAAATAGTTAACACTGTTTATTCTCAGATCCCCTGCGCACAAAGACAGGCAAGGTTTTCTGCACATACCTTATGTATTTATCACTTATGACTATGTATTTTCTATTTAAATTATTGTACTTGGTGTTTGGTAGTGGTTTAGATGTCCCTATTAGTTTAAACTGGAGATATGTTACTGCTTGTGTTTAGTGTTAATAGGTTGTAGATCACTGATGTGTAATTACCATTTTTAAAGGCCCAATTACACGAAATTAAGAACACAATGTTTCTCCATGACTCATTGAACTCAAAGACTGTTTTCAGCACCATGAATCATGTTAGCATTCTATAATTAAGTAAATGTAATGTACTGTATAAATGGAGGTGAGTACCAGCATACAAGTCTTCTTATTTTCATGTAGGCTGCTCTAATAAATGCCATAAACCAGTGGGACATGCAACTTCTTATACAAACTATATTGGTGTACTGTGCTTATTAGCTACTCGTGGTGTTTGGACAAAGCACTGACAGCCTATGATACTATAAACAGACCTTATTCAGAGTTGGTGATACACTGGGAAAGCTGCTTGTATTCCGAGTCGGCTTGTGCTCCATTCTGGTTATATGTCTGGGTTTGCTAGAGTTCGACAGGTGTCCAAGATTGTGTGTCTGTAAGGCATACTAGCACAGACACTCGGAGAGACTGAGGTTGAACACAAGTGCAGGTGTTTAATGACACAGTTTCACAAAGGCAGGCAAATTGAATCCAAAACACTATGCGAAAATGTGGTCAGATTACAAGCAGGAGTCAGGTAATCTATAATCAGGGCAAAATCAGAAATTTAAGACTATAAACAGGTCTTTAGAGAATATAAACAGGTCTCTGGGTGACAGGGCTGAAGCTCTAACAGTGACTTCACTATCAAAGGTGCAGGACGTTAGGGTGCCAATGGATTACAGTATATTAATCAAAATGTAAAGACGGTGAACATAATGTGTATGCTGCTTGAAATTCCAGTAACCCTAATTTAAAACAGCTTTCTGTGTCCCTGCCATTAAGAACAAGTATTTTGCTTTTCAAGTCTGATGTGGGATAGAAAATGTGAACTTGAGAAGCCACTTTTTTCACTGTCAAGACAAATTTGATGATATTTGGAATTTGAATAAACCTAAAATAAGCGGCTAGTCTCTTGCCAATGTATTGCTGCATGAAGTAATAGATACCCCATGTTATCTCATGTTTAGCATCAGGCGTTAAATTGTAAATATTTTTTGCATGAAACCATAATTTTAACAATTTTATGGATGTTAAAATGTAAGTCCACTCTCCTGTGCGTCTGTATGAACTATGGGAAAGGCAGTGTTAGGCTATCACTAAAGGAAAAAAGATTTATATCAATTAATTAACATGAATAAACCAATCTTTTAAATAACATTTAAAGGCAATTAACATAGCTTAATGGTACAATATTAAAATACACTGAAAATGATCAAACTAGCTTGTGTTATTTAGTTTGAATTGCTCTTATTTTTTGCTCAAACCACGTTAAATGAAACTTTAGCTAGCTGTCCCTTACCACCTTGTTTTAACATTAAATGACAATAAATAATCGAGAGTTATTAGACCTAACAGATGGTGAAAAACATTTTAGCCTTAGTTTTAATTAAGAGAGAGAAAGGGTTGAGCCCTCTAATTTGCGTTAACCTTAGCAATATAGTATCCACACTCCTGATTCAGCAGTTTATTATATATATATATATATATATATATATATATATATATTTGCAAAAGTCAATTTTAACTTGAACCTCAAGGAATTTGTAAGACGTAGGCATTTTATTGTGCTTCTGACAGCCCTTTCCTATGAAGACGTGTACATGGTTTAAACAATAACGGACCCATCTTCTTTTCTTACAGGTCATTTTATATCAATAGAAAATGTTATGCATACAAGTAATAGTAAATATTTAAAAATACATTCATGTAAATATGTAAAAATCCATTTAAGTAGTAAATATTGCCCTTGAATGGAACTCCATTGTTGTTGTCTTGTTGTGTGTTTTTCTCTTTTTTCAGTGTAGGTATAGTCCAAAACCAACATTTTACAGTGATATTGTGCTTACATCAAGGTGTCAGGCAGTTAATACTGCACCTGTCTTAAGTAAATACACTGCCCAGGCAAAAAAAAAAGTCACTATTTGAATTTGGAGTCTCTGAAGGCCATATTATGATCTGGGGTTGCTTTAATTAGTCAGGGCAAGACTCAGCAACATTGTGTGGCAATAACATTTAGTCAGCTGATTACCTGAATATACTGACTAATCAGATTATAGCATGGATTTTTCCTTCCCTGATGGCACGGCATATTCCAAAATCATATTCTCATCAGACTTACATTTTACTGAACTTAACCCTATTTAAATCCTTGGGATGTGCTGAAAGTTTTTTTTGGCCAGCCAGTGTATTACACCTCTTTGTGCAATTCTGGTATTAACTCCTTACTATGTGCACATAATTAATTTAAAAAATAAAACGTTAAAAAAATAAAACGCTCTTTACAGGCTACATAGCTTACAATCTGTATTTCCAAGACCGTGTCCTTAAATCATTTGGTGTATTTCCAAGACTGTGACTTTAAATCATTTGGTACAGCCTGTCTAGGAAGGCTGCACCTACAAATGTAAGAGAACACCATGTCTACTCTCAGTTCACTTGAGCCTGAAATTTAGTAAATATCTAGATGAATCACCTGCCATTTCTGCGATGTCACTCAGCACACTTTTTTGTTTTAGGGATAGGAAAATTGCCAGTAACACGCTTTCATTTTCATAGAATTGTTTTGGGATTTTGCCAAAGAACAAAGCTGCACAGCATTATCAGAAACCGGGTTTCACAGACCACAGAGGCATGCAGAGTTAACAGGAATTGCCAATACCGTTTAAGTAACTTGATTTGAACAGCACCACCTTGTCAATAGAACACTCTATTTCAGGGAGAAACAAGTCTTATTTTGTAAGTGAATTAGATTACCTATCGTCAGTGTGAAGGTAATTAGCCCCCATGGTTTTTAGCACACGCACATAAAAACAAACCAACAAAAAAGAACCATAGATTGAGCATCCAAGGCTTTTTGAGCATCCAAGGCTTTTTAGCTATATCAGGGTCTGGGCCTTTTGTACTGCTTACAGTTATAACCTGGCCTTATGTGAGGTGACTTAGATTTATCTAATTCATACATTTAAGCAGTTGAGAAATAAAGACATGTGTGTCTTGCTCAAGAGTCCAGCACGGGCAGCTTGATGGTGCTGGGATTTAAACTCACCACCTTCTGATCAGTAACCCAACCTCTAAACCGCTGAGTTACTAATATCACTATCATTGTTTTTGGTGCAATATGTTACATATGTCTCAAAATGATCTAAAGCAGTATATACTGTACATATAAAAATATATAAATGTATCTTAACATGTACTTTTTGCAGCTTAAAGTGAATATATATCCTATAATATATTTTTTTTCTAAAACCCCAGGTGGTAAATTAACAACTAAAACCGTTAATTATTAAAACATTTCATGATAAAGTGCTTAGAAAAGCTTTTTGTCTTTTGTCTTGACTGATGTGATAATTCTGCTGCAGACCCACAAGGTAGCAATAATGGTGCCGCTTGCCGCACTCGAGCAGCATGTTGCCAACCCCTGGGCCAAAGTGAAACAGCACAAGCTTTCTAAATAATGGATGATCATATTATGGCAAAATCATAAAATACTTCACCTGACTTCATAACAATTCAATAACAGCAGTTCTAGAGCTATGGGGAAAATAAGCTAGTTGAGATTTAAAATATGCTAGACATCCATAATGCCGATCAACCACACAGGAATACAATATATTTCATATATAAAAATTCAGATTCATAAGAAGTGTGCTTAACTTATGTATATTTACATAAACTATCTTTGCGTTGCACTAAATATGCTGATGCCATGGTGGCACCCCAGGTAGTGAGTTTGGTTCACAAAAACTCACTCCAAGGATCTGGTTGTGGGTTCAAACCTCACTCTGGTCTCTGTCTGTGATGAGTTTCAAATGTACTCCCCGTATCCGTATTGGTTTTCACCAGTTGCTCTGGTTTCATCCCACATCCTGAAAAACACACAATTGCCCTAGGTGTGAGTAAATGGGTACATGTGTGGTACCCTTACTGGGGATGGAGGTTAGTGGGCTCCAGACAAACAGTGACCCTGATAGATGAAGAGATAAAGAGAATGACTGTCTGCCTGATTGACCAAATAGCTGACAATAGCCCAGGCTTAGGTACATCTTCTGTACAGTAAATGATACATAGAAAAGTTTGTCAAAGAGTAGCCAACCCAACTCTTATTTTAAGTTTCCAAGTTCCAGGATGACATGTGTAGGCACCTAGGTACACATTTTTGTGGTATGACGCACTGAGACACGTTGGCCCTTACTCATATATAGAACATTTGTGATTATTTGAAACAGCAGGTAAAAACAATTGAAAAACCTGGAGGGATTTCTGCCTGACAGGATAGGGGTTGTTATTAATGTAAAAGGAGGTGTAACCAATTATTAGTGTAATGTTTTTGCCTGGGGAACTTAACTCCAATTAATTGCATGATGAGGATATCCAGCTAGAAATTACTGGAACACAGGTATGGTTGAGCACAGGATATTTTCCAGTTAGTACTCTATGCATTTAAAAATCAGAGCACTTTGGGATTCATCAGATACTAGACAAAATCTCAAACCATTTGTATTAACCAAGCGAGAGGAGGTTTGCTGATATGCTAGGGATCCTTATCAGTAAATGTATGTGACATTATGATTTATTTATTTATTTCTCAGATCTTGGAGATTTGGAAAACTTTTTAATTGCACTTGTCATAGACAGTCCACATGGATACTGAACATTTTCATTTCCCCAAGTTCAAAATATATTACCTGGATATCCTAGACCTCACTACATGTATTACATTTTAGGCAGGGTTTCATTTCGAAGGTGGTTCTTCTCAAATTTTCTCCTCAGTCTGTATCATTTCAGGGAGACTTTTTTTTGCAACTGGGATTTTTTTTGCAACTGAGTTATTATGCCAGGCACCATAGGTGATGGATTTTGCTTTATGGCTGCTATCTTTTAGAATGTTACCTATAGCGTCATTACTTTTTCTGAAGTTACTATCAGTAATTCATCAGACTGTCAACTATGGTCTTAGAAAGCCCAAAAGGGTTCTACCGCAATCCTGTGTTAAAAGAAAAAGTGTAATGTTCACATAATAGAATGTAAAAAGCCATCAAATTACAAGCTTGACAACTCAGCACTATGTAGACCCTGTTGAACAGGAGATATTAATGCTTATGTAAGATGACAGTATTAGGACATTTACAGCATACGCTCTTATCTAGAGTGACTTACGCAGTTTACAGGAAGGCCAACATAGTGTTAGGGGTGTTGCCCAAGGACTCTTATTGATGTGGAACTGACTGGTCACCCAGACCTGGAATCAAACCCAGATCCCTCACATGGTAGCTAATGATGTTACCACTGTACCACAATGGGCTGATTTCTGTGGATTTATGTTTATTGTAGAAAAAGCAGTGCATCTGAATTTCCACCACTGCTGATCACAGATTAAGGTCTAAGTCATCAATACTATATATAAGAAGTTATTGCAAACTGACATGTAATGGCACTAATGTCCATCTTACTGGATAACACAATTCACAGTACATTTCTCTTAGGATAAAAAGACTAATTAAGCCAAATCAAATGTAGTTACTCATACTGTTTTATACAAATCAATTGTCCCCTTTGTCAGTGCTTCAGCTCAGCTGGGCTCCAGCCAGGACTCAGTTTCCCAGGATTAATGGTGGCCAACTAAGATGGCCGCACCCATGCCCTTCAATCTACTTTACACCTATTCTCAGAGGTTTAGATGTGTTTTCCCCACCTGTTTATGTGTACTGATTGTTTTATTGTTTCCACCTGTCTTTAGTTAAGCCTGCCACGCTTCAGCTATTTAAGCTCAGTCTTTCGTTCCTTTTCTGTGTGAGATATTATTAAGCTTTATGACTCTGTACCAAGTCATTTTTATGTTTTAGAGCTCTTGGATTTGACTTTTGTTTATGTTGCTGATTGCCTGACATTCTGCCTGTTCCTGGCAACCTTTTTGGATTGTGTTTTTAGATATTTTTGTCATTAAAGCTGCATTTGTGTCCTTACCCTGTTTCAGTAAGCATATGTGCACTTTACACTTTTTTTTATCCATATTCAATTCAATGTTTATTTGTATAGCACTTTTAATAATAGACATTGTCCAAAAGCAGCTTTACAAAAAATATGAATATATGTCTATATACATAAATCAGTAACATTTAACCATGGCACTTCACGGAGCAGCTGTGACCTAGTGTTTAGGGAACTGGTCTCATGACCGGAAAGTCCTGGGTTTAATACCTACACAGGGCAAGAAATGAGAGGTGTCCTTGAGTAAGGCACCTAACTCCCCCAACTGCCCCCGGGCACCATGGCTTGGGGCTGCCCACCCCTCTCCAGGTAACTGTGTTCACTGCCCCCTAGGGTTCACTGGTGTGTATGTGGTTATGTTTCACTGCATGGATGGGTTAAATGTGGAGATTACATTCCTCTTTGTGCAAGCACAGTAGGCAAATAGTTCACTTTCTTTCGTTCAATAGTCAGCAGTATTGCTTCAGACTGTGAAGTCTGTGAAATCATTTTATGCATGCAATTGTCAGATATTTTACAGGCTTGCATGTAACTGTAGAAATTAGTATATGTATCAGACCCAGGTAAAAATAAACAAAAAGTCAGTCATGAAGCAGGTAAATTAACAAAATCTACAAAGTGTTTTAATAAGTGACCTTTAAACATTTTGGAGTTTGTTATAATGAAATAGAATATATCAAGTATGATGTTACTTTTCCATTGTGGCATGTGGAAAACATGACAATATCTGTGAATTTTTCAGTTACCAAATGCTATGTTATCAGTGCTTTCAGGAGGATGTGCAATTTTGTTAGTGTGGACGGGGTATTAGTTATCATAGTGGTTACCCAAAGGAACTCAGTACACGAAAAGACACACATGCAAAACCTCCTTAAAAAGTCCTGATTATATAAATATGAAAATGAAAATGCCTCAAGCTTGGCAAACACCTGCCTGCTTAAGCAGTGTAATAACAAAAAGCAAAAAAAAATACTTCATAGTCTCAATGTGCAAATTGGAACGATAGAAATTTCTTGAGTCCTAAAATAATGCTGTCTTTATTGGCTCCTTGCCAGTCTCTTGAAAATACCACATTTTTAGTTCAGGCCTCTGGAGAACCACCCACACCTACAGACTCTGAGTAGTCAGTTCCACTATTCCCTTCAGCACTGACACCTCTGATCATAGTTTTATATGATGCAATAATGAATAACACCAACCTGTCATGCTAATTTAGCATTTCAATTTTCACGTTTTGTCCAGTCTGCATTCACAATAATCCCCCTGGAATTACTGATTCATACAAAAGCTGTATACTTTTTTTAGGGTGATGGTTGTATTTCCCAGTACAGACTACAATACAGTACAAACAAAAAGCTTTTATTGGAATTTAGTTCAGCTCTGCACACTGGTTGGAGAGCTAGGCTCCCTCTGTGCCCCTTTTCAATTTAACGCCTATAAAACATATACTTTTTTTTTTTTGTGATTTGTGTAAATCACACTAAAATGAAAAGCGAAAAAAAATCATTTCTCTGCTACTGTTGCTTGACCTGTACACTGTATATTGAAAAAACCCCAGAGATTTTCAAAGAATGAAATCTGAACATGGATCAGAATGGAATGCAACCCACCATGAAATGTAATCTTCTCTGCTACATTGCATTTGACTGGGTGTTGCATCAATTGAGCCAAGAATAAATGCCAACCACATTGCTGCATTTCTTCAAATGTTATTATTAGATTATCCTTATTACATTCCCATATAATAAAAACAATACTACCCTGATGAAATGTAATCACTGTCCAATTAAAGCATTTAAAGAGGTGTGTTGGTATAAGAGAGTCTGGTTTTACCTGTGAGCCCTTGGCCCAGTGTCTTCAACAGCCATATACCTTTAACAAAAGCACAGTTGTCTTTTAGACCACCACACTGTAAATAAAGCAGCAGGTTGTTAATATCCTCTCTCTGAAATGCACTGTACTCCCTGACATAAATACCAAAGGTTTATTGAAATGCAAAGTATCCTCACATATTTTAATTATAGATATCATTTCACACAGAGGAAAAACAAACAAAAGCATCGACTGTATCTTTTTCAGATCTGCTCTACAAAGTTCATAGTTCATAGTCATTGGTTATAAGAATAATTCAAAGGGGTGGGTTTTCCCAAAACATTTTAAAGGTAAGTACTTCATGATATCGTACTTATAAGCATGCTTAAATGTACAGGCATTTCCCGAAACCATTCACAAATAACAAAACTGAAGGATGTGCTACAATCATTTCATTGTTTGCCATTAAATGCAGTCAGCATCAACCAGAAGTGCAAATATACATAGCACAAGAAGTAAGAAAATTGGTGTTTGGTAGATTATTTCATTGTTGTAGCAATAAATCTTATACCATTAGGAAGCCTGTTAATTTCCCTTTTAAAAGGTGCCACAATTGTAAGGAACATGCATTTGTGGGATGAGCAGCAGAGCTGAGGATGTGAGTCGTGCCCATGAAAAATTAGCCAGATCTTCTCGGTCAATCCCAAACAGCTTATTCTGCCATTGACTCGTTTGGTGTTTGGTGGACTGGATGATTAAAGTTTGAGGAAACAAGTCATGTAACAATTTAACAGTTTATTCATTTAACAAACAGTTGGACCGTAGGATCAAAGTAGAAAAATTTTCATACTTTTTGTGCTTTGTAATAGTAGTATTGTACAATTACAGGCTTTCAAGTCTAAAGCTTTGGAAAAGTTTTTGTTTTTTTCTTTCTTTATGTAGTACTTGGCTGAGTTTGGGCGGGCAGGGGGGGGGGGGGGGGTCAGTTCTGCACTGCTTGTTTGCCATCATTTTGGTCTAAGGCATAAACATTTAGTGTTTGCCTATTTGTAGGTTTGCTAGGTAGTAATTACAAGTGTATTTAAATACTCATTTGTGATATGTATAATGTATAATGATGAAATTTGTGTAAATCAGTGGTCCACCTGTCAACTGTAACTGCAATAGATGGACTTCCCAGCTAATATTATAACTACAGCCAAGAAAATAATTCTAAAACTTTTTTTTACAATTTTTTTCCAAAACTACCACATTATTTGTCTTCAGATGCCGAGATTCAGTTGGAAAGTGGATATTGAACAGATTTCAAGAACATGAAAAGTAAAATTTATCAACTAGACAGAAATGTTTCGACTCTGTCAGGTCTGATTTTTGATCTGATCCTGAGACCTCCTTTGACCTGGACCAGTTAGTGAAGATGAAAGATTTACTGAATGATACTGACACGTACCTGCCAATCAAGCTTCTTTAAAACTTTCATCAGGTAGATTCAATATCGTCAAGCTGCGTTACAGTGTGCTTGAGTAGACATACAATATTGAGATGTGGTGACTAACGTTTGCTTTGTTCTTGACTGGATGAGTTGGCAGACTTTGTCATTATTATGCCAACTTGATAGTGGTGTTAATATTCAGGTCTAAGCCTGCCATATTATATTCAGTTTCATCTCTCCTCTGCCAACTCTATTAAGATGTTAGATCAAACTTTGCATGGAACTCATAATGAGCAATATGGATGATGGTTTATCATGAAAAATTTTATATTATCTATTATTGGACCCTTAAAGTTAGAAGTTTGGTGGCACAATGGATAAAGCTGTACGGGCTTGAACAGCACGGGCCTGATTGTCTGTCTGTATGGTTTTTTGTAT
>JAOVVF010000032.1:6404610-6414851 GCA_028565595.1 Duopalatinus emarginatus | reverse complement strand
GTGTGCTCTCCCACTGCGTAGGCACCTCGGTGCAGCATAGAGATGCATTTGTATGTGTGTGTGTGTGTGTGTGTGTGTGTGTGTGTATATACGGTCATGACATGTCTAGGTTAAAAATGGTGGCCATCGGGTCACAAGACTGCATCCTTATTTCGCTCTCTTTCACTCTCTTTATATACATATAAAATATATCAAATATAAATAAGGAAGCAGTCTTGTGACTGGAAGGTCCCCATTTTTAACTTAGACATGTCACAACAGAAAACACCGGCATATGCTTGCAGACTTGAATAGTTCAGAAAGTTTAATGTGGCCTTCTGGTTAGTGCACTTGTCTTCTGACTGGAAGGTCCCTTGTTTGTTCCCCACAATGAAAAAGACATGACTGAAGTGCCCTTGTGTGAGGCCCCAATTTCCTTAACTGCTCTCCCGGTACTATATTTGGGACTGCCCCCACTCTGGGCAAGTGTTTTCACTGACCCCTAGTGTTCCGTGTGTGTGTGTGTGCGTGTGTGTGTTTCATGTATGGGTTAAATGTTGAGGTCACATTCCTCTCTGTGCGAGCACTTTCAAGGGCAATCCAGAAGAGTAGTCAAAAAACAAGCACAGATCAGTAAACAATAAAATGGGCAGAACATCAGAGAGTGGGTAAACAGGTTTGGGTCAAAACCAGGAAGTCAGGAATAAACAGGAATAATAGAGGAGCATATACAAGAAACAGAAACAAAAGCAGAGATGAACTGAACATGGGTATATATACATTGAAACAGGTCAAAAACAGGTGAACACACATTAGTATTCCAGTAAGGCCAAACTATGAGACAGTTCATGATTGATTGAAGGTGAGCATGTGGCTGTGATGTGAGGATGAGTGGAATCATGGGAGTTGTATATACTATATGCTGCAGGCTTGTGTTTAAGAAAGCAGCACTGTGACTGGAAGGACATAATCTTTACATTATATTTTGATGACAAGACAGAGCAGGAGCATCACAAACATTTTCCCAGTCAGTGTCTGATTACAGTATTGATTAGGCTTTAGCTTTAGGTTTTAGTCTTTTTATTCAGATTGACTGCATTTATTCTGGGTTTTAAAATGACTCCTTGCACATAACAATCTTTGCAGGCTGATAGTTATAAAGCATGCTAAGTAAAAATATTGTTGACCAAATATATTTAATTTTTGGTTAACATTTATGCAGCACAGACCCCAGATCCATAGTTCAGTCGTAAACATGGATAGCTGACTGTGCAGCATTTTACATATTCTGTCTGGGTTCATGTGGGTTTCCATTGGTGGTCTGGTTTCCTCCCACTGTCCAAAACCTAAATTACCCATAGTTCAGTGTAAGAGTATAAAAAAGTGTTTATTCCAAAATGGTAGAATTAAGAGAAGTGTTGAATCAAGCCTCAGCGACACTCTATGCGTTTTTCCCAACCTAGACTGACATTACATAATGATTAGGGACACATAATCTTTAAAGTAATCTACAGAGTCTAAACTGGGTATTTTTAGAAAAGACAGGTGCTCATGTCAGTATGAAAGCAATGCACTCATTTCCTTATCCTAAGGACCAGATTTTTTAAAATTATAAATGATAAATTATTTATTACTGCAATATGGGGTTGTGTAAAAATAGTTTTAGATAGCTAACATCTATGTCAGATTTCCCTATATGAAAAAAAAAAAAAAAAAAAAATGGCCATTCAGTTATTCTGTTTCACATGATGACAAATATATATGAGGGTGAGTCAAAATTTATCTGCACTCTGGCTGTGGAATTTCTTTTAATGCATTATTTTATTTTTTATTTTTATATTTGCCATAATCTCCCTACATTTTAATATACTTTGGACATCTGTCAACAAGCTTTCGGATTCACTCAATAAAACTATTTTATTCTGAATGCACCTCTGTCTTCACCTCTTCATAAAATGTAAATCTATGTCCTTTTTAGAGCTTCTTTTAGGGGACCAAACAGGTGATAAGCTGATGAGGTGATAGGAGGATGTTTTAACATCTCAGAACAGAGTTTTTAGAGAGTGTCATCAGTGTGGTCAGTGGTGTGTGGACAACACAACACCTTTAGATAGCAGTTTTCTGTGTTTGGTTTGAATCTTCAGTGAGTCTTCAGCTCTTCAGTGAGCATCTCACTGTTATGAGCACTTGATCGTTCAACCTCTTTCACTGCACGCTGCTCTTCTCTCATCCAGATTACAAGTGGGGCAGCCATTTTTCTTGAATTCACAAATGAACTGATGTAACACATTCAAACCTGCACAACAGTGACTGAGGAGACCGCAAATTTGTATGGAAAGTGTTGATAAGACAGAAGCCAACAGACGTTTTAGTAGTTTGTGCTTTTCGGAAAAAAACAAACCGATACACTCCTTTATTACAGCATAAATAATCACCAAATAGAGTTTTATTTTGTTTTTGAGTTGAGTGTAGTGTAACACACTGTGAAATAATTTTCAGCTATTTATACGTTTATATTGAAATATGTCTATTATCTTGAATCCACCACACAAATCAACACAAGCCTAGCCCAAAAATGTCTTTTAAATAGAGTGACACCTTTTTAGAGATATGTCTTACCCTTTATTCTCAGTTTATTATCGAGTTGTTAATGTTACACTCTTAAATATCTGTGATGGAAAGATCATACCTATGTCTTACATACTGCGTAATGTTTAGGTACTACTTTACATTAACATTGAAATGTATCATGTCATGTAATACATATACATAAAAATACACAAAAATTATAGTATGCACACACTCCACAATAATATGGGGTTTGTATAGCTGGTATTTGCTATGTGTGCCTCCTTTCTGAAGAGTTACACCTCTTTATGTCCTGCATTCATTCTTCCCACAGGACAATGTGCCAACACACGTCTTAAGGCGCCAAATTATGGTACACTTACAATTATGGAACACTCTTCTGAGTTTAAGGTTTTGCCATTCCCAATAAAAATTCAAACAAATCATTAGTTCTGTAATTCTGCCTGGGTAAGCTAGAATTTATGTTTTTATGTTATCCTGACTTTAGCTTTAGAATATTTTGTGTATCTTAAAAATGTCCACTGATGAGACCAACCTTTGTCGAAATTCTAACTGTGCTCTTTCTCTCTCTCGCTCTCTCTTCCTTCTTTTTGTCTCTCACTCTCTCACTCTAAATGTGGTTCAATCTCCCCTTTTTACTCTGTATCACTTTCGTTCTCTATTTTTGCCTTCTGATTTCATTACCTTCTGTTTCCTCTCTCTGTCCCAAGGTAATGTGCCTGCAGATGTGAGTGAATCGTAAAACCCTCCACAAACCTCTCACTAGACTCCAAAAATACTGGAGCAGTTACTATATTGATTTTCTGACTGCACCCCCATACTGGCAGTCCGTGCCTCCCAGGAGTGTCGCCCCCCATCCCAACCACAACCTCCCCCTTTCCACTGCCCCCAGAACCCAGTGCCCTCCAGACAGAATGTTCTCTTCCAATTTCCTAGGTGGGGGAAACCCTCTGAGTGCCATGTCATCTGCGGTGAACAAGTTTAGCCTGTTTGGTGACGAGACTGATGCTGGGAAAGAAAAGCAGCAACAGGGGCCTCTGAAGCAAAAACCTCCTGAGCAGCACGGAAATGGACAGCCTGCGTCACAAGGATCTCAAAAACACAGCACGGAAAAGCCACCAGGAGGACGTATGGATGATGCAAAACAGCAAGGAATAGCCATGGGGCTACCCCAGAATCCAGCATCTGGAAGAGGTAGCCCTCAACAACAAAGAGCTGGTAGAGGAGGACCTCATCAACAGGGGGTGGGAAGGGGAAAATCCCCACAGCGCGAAACCGGTAAGAGTGGACCTCTGCACCGTGATTCTACAGGACCTGGGACTAACCAAGCAGGGACTGCTACAGCACCTGCTGCAGGTGCAGAATCACTCTGTCCAATCTGTAAAAACACAAAACTCAATTTTCAGTCCAAGGAACCACCCAACCATAATACCTGTACACAATGTAAATCAGTTGTCTGCAGCATGTGTGGCTTTAGCCCTCCAGATTCAGCTGTGAGTATTTTTTATTATCTATTATTATTTATTATTTCACCATATAAATCTCTATGTTGTTGTATTAAATTTGGAAATTTTATTTACAGGTAGACTGTAAAGCTAAAAGTCTGTTTTCTGTCAGTGGACTATCTGGCTGTGATTTATTAAATGTGAATTGTAAAAACAACGTAAACGTGATGTTCATCTGTTTTTTCACAGGCTAAAGAGTGGCTTTGCCTCAACTGCCAGATGCAAAGAGCCCTTGGAGTCGAAGAACCACCTACCCCCTTCATATCTAGCAAAACTACCACACCATCTCCGTCCCCTGTCAAACAAAATCCATCAACAGCACAAAATAAGGACACAACACAGAGTAAAGCCTTACACCCATCCCCCAGTCAGCAGAGAAAACCTACAGAGAGGCATAAACCACCAGGACAGGACAGTTCAACAACAACAACAAAAGAAACAACATTGACTCCACATCTACAGCAAAACCCAAATCAACAGCAAAAAATAAAAATTGCCCCAGCACCTGCCAAATCTGAACCACCGACACAACATGAGCAGTCTGGATTTTTTGGTTTTAAAACTGGTGGTGCCCGATCCCGTTCACCATCTCCTCAGCCTTCAGGCTCTGCTGTTTCTGGAAAAGTTTTAGGCTTTGGCTCCTCCCTTTTCAGCTCTGCATCTAATCTGATTTCATCAGCTGTTCAGGATGAGTCTTCCACAACGCAGCCAACTTCGCGTAAAGCCTCCAATGTCTCCCAAACTTCTGACAGGTCCACACCTCCAGCATCTCGTAAAGGGTCAGAGGCCTCTAAGAACTCTCCTAACATTCCTACCACACGAAAACAAGAGCAAAAGAAAACTGAAATCAATCAGTCAACCAGTGCAACCAGTCAACCAGACCAAACAAAAGAAAAGATGACTTTTTCACACTCCCCAAAAGCCAGTCCGAAACCCATTCCCAAAGCATGTCCAATCTGCAAAGCTGGTCTCAATAAGGAGCCCCCAAATTACAATACCTGCACTGAGTGCAAAACTACCGTGTGTAAGCAATGTGGTTTCAATCCCATGCCTCATCAATCAGAGGTAAGTGAAGCAGACAAATTGCATTTTGTATCTGTAAATTCACATCAACATTTCATTAAGATGTCCAGCAGACCAGTTATGGAGGCAAACTGCTCAAATAGACTTCTCTGATGTTCTGTTGTACTAATTATAGTTAAATATTGCCACCATTATTTGCCATCTTTGAAGGCAGACTGAAAAAAATCTGGTAATAAGACATTTATTTCTTGAAATTAATTATGTCCTATCTGGCCAAACCTGAGAATGTGTTTAGTAGGTAAATATCAGTTTATTGTGCATATTTGGGATTCACTCTGACATTCTTGGTAAGGCAATAGCTCACAGTTTTTGTGACATATCATGTCTGATATAGCATTTCATATTATTTGTACCATGCATGTAATGTAATATTTGTACAATGTAATGTATATACACACAATATAATATTCATTCACTAGTTATATATATTTTGTAAGACATTTTTCATAGTTTCTTGCTTTAGATTTACAGATATGCTTTACATTCAGACTTGTTAACTATATTTTTGTGGACCAGTTGGTACCATGTGTGTGGGGGAGTATTAATAAGGCTTCTGAAATATTGACCTCTCATTGTGAGCTGGGTCATGCGTGTCATTAGTGCAAAATGTGCTGTGAAGATGGAAGAAGCTTAGAAAGGTTCCTCCCACCCACAGAGTCTTCATCTGGCAGGCCTGTGTATGTCGGGCAGGACCTTTTTCATATTTTGGAAATCTCAGGAATTTTGGCACCTATTGCATTAAATTAACTGGTGTGATTTGTGGGTGTGGGTACCACTGTTCACCGGTGTCTAACATTGTTAGGACTGCAGCTTTTAAGATGTTTCTGTTTTATTCTTATAACTAATTAGAAATAATTAAACTTTTTGTTTGGTTATGTACTGCAAAGCTTTGTAGCCTCAATGGACTATGATTTAACCCTAACTCTAAACATTACTAAACAGTTGAATTCCCATAGCAAATATCATTAAATGTTTGTTTAACATTTTAGGTATTCATTTTTTCCCCTATTTTTATTGATTTGAAATTTAATAAACTTAAATTGTGTGTTTTTTGAGGTGGTGAAATTTGATGTTGAAAATCAAATTTTCTTTTTACGTTTTATACAAAAAACATTTTGAAAAAAAAAAAAAATCCAAATTGAATTAAATTGAATTGAATCCAAAATAAATTTTTCAAATTCAATATGTGCAAGCAACAATAATTTACAGAAAATGGACACATGCAATAAGTGATTTTTTGGACCCTAAATATTTTTTTAAGCTGTGTGAAAATAACAGCTTAAGAAAATGTTTAGGGTCCAAAAAAACACTTATTGCATGTGTCCATTTTCTGTAAATTATTGTTGCTTGCACATAGTGAAATTGCGAGTTGACTATTTTTGGAATTTGAAAATTCCATTTGGATTCAATTCAATTCAATTTAATTCAATTTGGATTTTTTTTTCAAAATGTATTTTGTATAAAACATAAAAAGAAAATGTGATTTTCACTATATACATACATTTAAATAGCTTGTATGCGACTGTGTTGTACTTTATTAATGAAGGCATAGTTGTGCATTTTTAGTACATTAAACGTAAAAGACCACTGTATACTGTTCACTACCTTAACAATTAGAAAATGTTACATTAAAATGTTTTTATGATATTTCAGGCAAAAGTCTGGCTTTGTTTAACCTGCCAGACACAAAGAGCACTAAAAGGTGTAGAACCACAAGGTTCACCTGTGATGAAGCACCACTCTCAGCCACACCCTGAAGCCACAACCCAAAAGAAGGATTCGACTACAGGTCCCACATCAAAACAACCCATCCCCCAACCAACGGATAGTACTCGTGCCAACCAGATAGCTCAGAAAGATGGAACTGATAAACAACATAGTTCAACTGAGCATAATCAGCAGACAGCAAAAACTGGCCTATCGTCTATTCAGTCTGAACCACCATCAAAGGCAGAACCCCCTCATGAAGAAACAGGTTTTTTTGGCTTTGGCTTTGGTGGATCACGTTCTCGATCACCATCTCCTCAGGTGGCTAACTCTGCTGTTTCAGGAAAGGTTTTAGGTTTTGGCTCCTCCTTATTCAGCTCAGCATCTAACCTGATCCCATCAGCTGTTCAAAATGAGCCTTCCACCACACCACCAACCTCTCGAAAAGGATCCACAGTGTCTCAAACCTCTGCTAGTGCAACTAGTACACTCCCTGCTTCACAAAATGTAAATGCAGCATCGAAAACTGATGCCAAAATATCCTCTGGGTCAGAGAGTAAATCGTTAACTGCTGATATGGAGAAGACACCAAGACATCAGCAGAGTAAGGCACCCTTATCTCAAGAAAAGATGCAAAAACATATGCCAAAAATAGATACAGATGCTCAGCGTCTTCCCAAAGCCTGTCCACTCTGTCAAGAAGAGCTTAAGAAGGATCCTCCCAACTACAACGTCTGCACTGAATGCAAAAAGTATGTCTGTAACCTTTGTGGATTCAATCCTATGCCTCATCAAAACGAGGTAAGATATTTTAAGATGCACTGCGGTTCAAGTCTGGATTTAGCCACATTCCCCTGTTTCTATAGAATAGCTTTGCTCTACTGTACGTTGTGAGCCAAAATAACAGATGTTTTTTGCTGAGTTTTGCTGAATGTGCAATGTTCTTCTAATAAAACATTTTATGAGATTGACTATCTGTATATTCAGCCATTTTGAAAGCTAATTGCATTAATTTTCCACTATTCTATCTGAAATTTCAGGTAACTGAGTGGCTTTGCCTAAACTGTCAAATGCAAAGAGCTCAAGATAATGCTTCAGTTGTGCCCCAGAAAATATCTGCACAACCCCATTCTTCACCAAAGACAGGAAAAACTCCATTGTTACAACAGAAGGATGCCTGTGCTGTGGACTCAACAAAAAAAATAACTAAGTCTATAACAACAGTTCCGGAGAAAGAAAATAAACTTGGGGCTGCTCAGAATATAGAGCAACAAATGAAGGCACCAAATGATTCACCATCTCTACAAAAACATCAGCAGCTAGAAACTGGGAAACCTCCGGTTGATACATCAAAGAAGGACAAGTCAGAAACCAAGAATGAATCAGGTTTCTTTGGTTTTGGAGGTGCTCGATCACGATCACCATCTCCCAAGCCTGCTGCAGTTACTGGAAAGGTTCTAGGCTTTGGTGCATCCTTTCTCAGCTCTGCATCTAATCTGATCTCTTCAGCTGTTACAGATGAGACTTCAACCACTCCACCAGCCTCTCGTAAAGGTTCGTCTGTTTCTCAAAGTTCTCTAAGTTCTCCTACACCACCTTCCTCTAGGAAAGGTTCTGCAGTTTTACAAACTTCGTCCACAACAACACCACCTACTTCCCATAAGGGTTCATCGGATTCACAGAAATCTCATAAGCCTGGATCTGCATCCTCAACTCCAGTTACTTTACGCAAAGGGACTGATATTTCCCAGGACATAACACAGGAGACTAAAAAATCTTCCAATGAAAAGGCAGAAGAAAAGAAGTTCCAGGAACCACAACCACCCAAACTACTACCTGAAAAAGTTAAGGACTTAGCTGGTGATAAATCATCTCAGCAGCTACCAAAAACTTGTCCACTTTGCATGACAGTTATAAAGAAAGATCTCCCCAACTATAACACCTGCACTGACTGCAAGAGCATTGTGTGTACCCTGTGTGGATTCAGCCCCATGCCTCAAGAAACAGAGGTAAGCCTTAAGATCTTGCTAGTGTGCCTATATGTATGCAAATTAAAGTATAATAAAAATTCTGTTTTTAAGATGTTCATGTTAAAATGCACTTTTTAAGAAAAGCTTTAGCTGTCAGTGCAACAAATCTGAATATTTAAACTGCCTGCTTTAACTACAGATAAAGGAGTGGCTCTGTCTCAACTGCCACACAAGACAAGCATCAGGAATCTCCCAGTCTAGCAAAGTCCCCCCAACATTATCTTCTCAAAACAAGAAGACTTCTGTGTCAGAACACCCTGGGAAGAAGAAAGATCTTACTATTCAAAAAGGCCAGGCAGCAGATGAGCTAAAACAAAAAGATGAAGCAGAAAAGCAGGTCAAACAGCAGCAGTCTGCTTCACAACTTGATGTGGAGAAATCTCAACCTTCAAATGTTGAGTCCTCTCCTGCCAAGGATAAACCCCCTCAAGAAAACTCAGGATTCTTTGGCATTGGTGGTGCCCGATCTCGATCACCATCCCCTCAGCCTGCTGCCTCTATGGTTACTGGGAAAGTTTTAGGATTTGGTTCTTCCTTTTTCAGCTCGGCATCTAATCTCATCTCATCAGCTGTTCAGGATGAACCTTCCAAGACACCCCCAACCTCTCGCAAAGATTCCTCAGTCTCTCAAAGTTCTATCAGGTCTAGTACACCACCTCCATCCTCCCACAAAGGTTCTGAAGTCACCCAGGCCACTATACCACAAATAGACTCTCAGAAAAAGCAGACAGATGTAAAGAAATCACAGATTGTCAATAACAAAGAAGGAAAGAACCCTGAGGTAACAAAACGGCAGCAAAAGGAGCCCCCAGATCGAGAAGAATCCAAGCCAGAACCATCAAAAGTAAAAGACTCCACTCACGTTCTCCCTAAAAACTGCCCTCTGTGCAAAGTGGAGATCAAGAATGATCCCCCCAACTACAATACCTGCACAGACTGCAAAAACATAGTCTGCATACAATGTGGATTCAATCCTTCTCCACATCAAACAGAGGTAAGAAGATTGTATATTTTAGTGTTTAAATAAGACTTTTAGTGTTCTTACCTAGTGGCCATGGAAAGCCTGAGTACTGTGATTTGATTCTATTTTATGACACATTTCCTTTATGAAACGGGAAGTCAGTGAAGGAGCATGTAAAAGAGCTCGATTGATTGACTGACAGAAGTCAATGGTATTGAATATAACTGGTAATCTCAGTTAGCAAATTGGCTTCTTTAGGATTTCCTATTTGTCAATGCAATGTCAGTTCAGCTCTTTATTATTATTATTATTATTATTATTATTATTATTATTATTATTATTATTATTATTATTATTATTATAATTTTTGGACTTTTCCTGGAATAC
>JAOVVF010000032.1:6384105-6399313 GCA_028565595.1 Duopalatinus emarginatus | reverse complement strand
TGCGTACCTCGAAGGAACGTTGTCTGGCATTGCCATTCGGTCAAGCAAAGCTATCGTAGTGCAGACTTTTCTCATTTGTGGTATCCAATAACTTGAACAAGTTACTTGAGAAGGGACATCACTCTCTATCTTTAAGAATCTCTTAAAGAGTCATCTTTTCTGAGATCATCTCCTCTCCTAACACCTTTAAAACCTTTATATGCCTATCTCACACTTCCTGCGCACTTCTTTACCTGATCTCTTTGCACTTTGTCCGGTAGATTTAGTACTAAGTGTTTACTCCAAGGTGTCATATTGTACTGAGGCTTGAGTGTTGTTTCTCACTTGTAAGTCACTTTGGATGAAAAAAAAAGACAGTCAACATTGGGGTCTCTACAAATGTCCGTACATAGCTAAATGATTTGTAGGCCACTATGTGGCATGAGTGATGGGACATTGCACTGCCAGAAGCTGCAGACCTACCAAATGTGGTTTTGGTGCAAGCGGATCTGCCAAACGTAAAAAAATGAACTGTTATTTCAGCAGAATATAAACATATGTATAGAGTCAACCAATCCTGTATCTGAGTTGACATAGCTTGCTGTCACTGTTATCATTCGTAGCTTTCATAGCGTGGCTGCCTGTCAAAAGAAATAATCGCACATTCACATGAGAACTTGCTTTTTTTACTGGTTAAGCCTGCTTGTAAGCCTATTGTTAGGATCTCCTTGCAATTAAAAGTTGAAGAACAGCTCATCAGCACAAACAGAGGTTCTTCTCCAATGAATAGCATTTCAATTTTTGCCCCTGACAACTGTCAAATGTATGCATTTAATCTCACCTCCACCCCACGCACATTGGATATTGTTTAGCTTTGGCTGCTGACTCTTCCGGTGTGTGGGTTGCTGGGCAAGGTTCTAAATTACTGCCATTTAGGAGCTGGTGATTCTCTTGTATGAGGCATGATGTCAGATATGAACAACAGAGATTTAAAATATAAGTAATAACGTTTTCTATTTTGAACCACTGATGCGTGAAATGCCTCTGCGGCAGTATGCCAAGGCATGATGAATTGCAAAGGAAACCTACTAAATATGACATTTCTCTTGGGGTTATCAGGACCTTAAATTAAAGGATCTTTTGACATTCATATTAAGAAAAACTGCACACAGTGACCTTTCACAGATAAATTTAAGTGCAAATTGTATTTGTTGAGATGACACTCAAACTGATGCTCTGTCAAGATACCAGGGCCGTCTTAACATTGGGGGGTGCACAACAAGATTTTTAGTGAATAAGTGTAACAAGTAATAAATATTGTTTTAGAAACTATACCACATATGAGTAGTGTCATGCTGTCTGACATAGTCCAAACATTTTCCTACACCTGTTAAAGGCCAGTACCTCCGCTCATAGTGTTCATTTTGTGCGCATGAGGCCTGGCCTGTCAGTGTTCGTCTATGCGAGCAGTTGAGCACATCTGCAACACTTTTTCAGTAGTAAACTGTGGGGCACGATTGTGTTGGCTCCATGCTGTGTATGAGTGTTTGCTACAGAGCTAGCCATTACAGTTCTGTTATCCGCTGTTAGTAGTAAGTGATGAACATCACTGGTGAGTCTGGTTTGCGTTATTAAAAGCTGTGTTATTTTGGTTGTACCTTAAGGTATGGAAAGCATTAGGTTTCTATGGCTTGCTGGTGTATACCACAGTTATTCGTAATGTGATGCTGTATAGCAAGGGGATATACCAGCTGTGAGACCAAATGTCGTTATTGGTGAGGTCACTCATATGCTGCTTTCCAATTCTGATCCAACTCTTGGCGAATGTATGCTTTTGTGACTTCATTAATGAGGTGCATTTGTGTTTGGATTCAATGAGCCAGTAAGGGTTTGTGTGTAGTTTTACTGACATATTGGATACTACCCATTCAGAGTTTATTTTGCCCCAACAGGCTTACTGTTCTAGAGATGCCACTGCAAGATACACTGTATTTTTACATTCCACAAATGTTGCATTTCTTTATTAGCATATATAATTTTACATTAAATTGCATGTAATTATCAGAGATGCCAAATTATGGTTAGAGGAACACTCATCTGAGTTTGGGGATTTGCTGTTCGCACCTAAGTCACCAGATCTCAATGTTATCGAAAACATCTGGAACGCCATGCAACACATTGTGGAACACAGAAATCCTAAACCACGGCAAGGATTGTAAACAGTTCTGCAGGATTCTGCGCCGGTTATTTTCTACAGAATATTTCTGCAAGCATAGGGAGTCCATGCCCAATAGAGGACCTACAAAATATAAGATTGCTGTACCAGTTTTTCTGGCACTTCAGTGTTGAAGTCAGAATTAAATTGTACTTTAAGTTATTTTACTTTATTTCCATTATAATGAAATAAAAGACAGACCTGACTCTGATTATATGTATTATTGAGCTGTTACATGAAATCTATATGCTTTTAGAATAATAACCACTGAAACTGTCTCATGGCTCTAGGTGAAGGAGTGGCTATGTTTGAACTGCCAGATGCAGCAATTATCAGGGGCTTCAACCGCACAGCCACAGGCTAAAAAGATACTGCCACTAGGGCCAACAGAGTGGAAGGAAACTACAGCTGAATCTCAGAAGAAATCAGATCTCCCAGTAGAGGTCACAGACAACAATCAAAGCCTTTCTGAAGCTGGAAAATCAGAGAACCAACATCCAGCATTACAGAATCCCATCCCATCAGTATCACATCCCGCTAAGCCGTGTCAACCTCCAAATTCTGAACCTCCAAAAGAGGATAAAGGTGCAGTCATTTCTCAGACTTCTGCAAAAGCTGCATCGGTTTCTCCTGGACCTGCAGAAGCTGTTACTTCTGGGAAGACAAAATCAGCAACTGTTCATAAACAAGAAGAAATAAAACCTGCAGATGACACACCAAATGCTCAGTCTGCCAAAATACCATCTGCTCTTGAAAAAGGAGGTACAGCTTTATCCAAGCTTCAGAAAGACTGTCCAATCTGCAAGGAGATATTGAAAGATCCTCCAAACCAGAATACCTGTGATTTATGCAAAGCCATTGTGTGTAACCTTTGTGGTGGATTGGACTCCAGGACAGAAATAACTGAGGTATGAGAATATCTAATGTAATATTAGAAGAGATAATACTACAATGGTTTATTGCCTTCTCCTCTTTTGTAGGATCTTAATGTATTTTCTTACAGTTTTTTAAAATAATTTAACTACTCTTTGTCTTGTTTTCTGTATAGAAGAAGGACTGGTTGTGTGTAAACTGCCAGAGGCAGCAACCACCAGCACCTCTTCCTGCAAAGATAAACGAAGGTCCTATTACAGAATCAGAGAAAGAGGCTACAAATCCAGGTCCTACAAAGAAAAAGATTCCATCAGAAGACATAGAGTCTAAACAGATCTCCACAATAAATGGAAAAAATCATAACAAACTCATTTCAGAAAATGCCCCAAATGCCACTACTAGTGTTGCAGAACATAAAGAATCTCACATTGAATCTGTTGAATCACAGAATATAAAACCTCCCGAGAAACAGTCTGGACTCTTCGGTTTCAGTTTTGGTGGTACAAAATCACGTCCTCCATCTCCTCAGCTGGCTGCCTCTGCAGTCTCTGGGAGAGTTCTAGGATTCGGTTCATCCTTTCTTAGCTCAGCCTCTAATCTGATCTCTTCAGCTGTTCCGGATGAAGCCTCCATCACACCACCGACCTCTCGTAAGGGATCAACAATTTCTTTAAAAAACACAACACCACCAGTTTCTCGCAAAAGTTCAGCAGCACAACAGCATGGGGAAATGAAGGAAACTAAACCACAAGACCAGTTGGCAGAGGAATCAGTTTCTCTTCTGAAAAAAGATACAGCTTGTTTAGAGCTTGTCAAAGCTTGTCCACTCTGTAAGGCCGACATCAAGGATGATCCACCCAACTATAATACATGCACACAATGTAAAAATATTGTGTGCAACCTTTGTGGATTTAGTCCAATTCCACAAGAAACTGAGGTAAGATACAGCATATAATAATAACCTTTCTATGAAATATATGTGTATAAAGTCATGTACACTATTGGTTTTAATAGTAATAACACTGATCTGTATTTAAGGTAGTTCTTAGACAAGTGGAGAGTGCAAATGTTTACCTTAAGCCTGTACTGTCTAAGTGGTGTGAGAACCACTATGAAAAGAGGTTCTAATTCATACATGTGCTACATTTACAATTCAGACATATACAGATAATTCTGAGTATGTCTTTTATGCATCAACAGGTGGCAGAGTGGCTGTGTTTGAGCTGCCAGATACAGCGAGCCCCAGGACCACCTCCTGCAAAAACCCAGCCAGAGGTTAAGAAGGTACCTTCACCAGTAACACCAAAGAAGAAGGAGACTCTTACTGCAGGTGCTCCACAGAAGAACCCAAGTCTTCCAGCAAATGTCAAAGATGAAAAGTCATCTGGATTTGAAAAACCTGTAGATAAACCTATTACAGCAGAGTCCCAAAAATCCGCTGCCCCTTCAACACAACCTTCTCCTGCAAAAACTGCTGTACCGCAAAAAGTTGAACCTCCAAAGGAGGAGTCAGGCTTATTTGGTTTCAGTTTTAGTGGTAGGCAATCTCGCCCACCATCTCCTCAGCCAGATATCTCAGCTGTTTCTGGAAAGGTTCTAGGCTTTGGCTCCTCTTTTCTCAGTTCTGCGTCTAGTTTAATCTCATCAGCTGTTCAGCAAGAGCCTTCCACAACACCACCAACATCCCGTAAAGGATCTACAGCATCTGTAAAAATGACTCAAACTACAAACACTTCTCACAAAAAGCAAGTGGAAAAGACAGAATCAGAAACCAAATCGGAAGGCCAGTTGCCAAAGGCAGATACACATCTTTCAGACTTACCTGGAGCTTGCCCGATCTGCAAGGCTGACCTTAAAAAGGATCCACCTAATTACACTACCTGCACTGAATGCCAGAAAACAGTGTGTAATCATTGTGGTTTCAGTCCTGTGCCAGAAGAACCAAAGGTAAGACACAATGTTTAAATAAATCCTTCTGTAATTACTTGTATTTTTGTGATAAAAGCCCTTGTGCCTTGTTATATGACTGCTTTGGGTTGAGTTTTCCCAGAAGCATCACTGCAAAAATATCACCATTTAATGGTAGAGTAACCATTGTATTTAACACAGTGATCTTAATTTTATAATGCTGTTGGGAAACTGACTCTTGGGTCATTAATATGCCAGCATCAGTTGCTGCTTGGGATGACAAAATGTCTTATTGTATTAGTCTGTTTTGTCTTGTTGGACAGTAAACTTTGCTTTTATTGGAATCGGGTGGATTTATTTAACTCTTCCCGTCTATCACTATAACACAATGCATGCCAAATACAGTAACAGCCTGAATAGTCAAAATTGGGCAGACAGTGTTGTCCAAGTGTATCTGACGGATCTTTATTTATTCAGTAATTAATAATTATTCAAAATTCTGTTAATTACAAAACAGGGTGAGAAATGGTTATGTCTGGACTGCCAGAAGCAGCGAGCAGCAGGAGCACCTCCTCAACTAGAGGCAATCAGGGTACCTCCACCAGTTCCTAAGCAGGAGGCTCAGACTGCAGATGATCTGCAAAAGAAGCCAAGTCTCTCTGTTGATGAGACAAAAAAATCTGCTGAAGCTGTAAAAAAGGAGGATAAATCTAGTCTAGCAGAGTCACAGAAACCCAGTGCTGTTCAGTCAGCACAACAGTCCTCTCCTAAAACATCTGCTATACCCAAAAAGGCTGAAGCTTCAAAAGAGGAGAAAAGCTTTTTCAGTTTCGGTGCTGGCAATTCTAAGTCACCATCTTCACAGCGTGACGTCACTGCTGTTTCTGAGAAGGCTCGAGGATTCGGCTCATCCTTTTTTAGCTCGGCATCTAATTTGATATCTTCGGCTCTTCAGGATGAACCTTCTACCACACCACCAACTTCTAGAAAGGGATCCACTGTTTCTCAAAAGTCTGAAAAGGACACTGCAACGCCATTGCCCAAGAAAGAAGAAGAAAAGACAGAGATAAAAGTTCCTTCAGATGTCCAGTCATCTGTGTCACTTTCTCTTGTTGACAAAGATCTCAGTAAGCCTCTTAAACCTTGTCCACTGTGCAAGGTGGCCCTCACGAAAGATCCACCCAACTATGACACCTGCACTGAATGCAAAACTACCGTGTGTAATCTGTGTGGATTTAGTCCTATGCCACAGCAAACTGAAGTAAGTCAATGTATTAAACATAAACACTAAATCACTAATGTGCATTCTTCACCCTAGATTAAATGTTTGGGCTGTAAATACTGGTATAACAACTGTTAAACTGTTAAACTGTTAAATACATATATATGGCACCATTAGTTAATTAAATGTTTGTAGTGGCTCAATAATTAAGGATCTAGGTTGCTGATCAGGAGGTTGTGGTTGAAGCCTTTTAAACTTATCAGCTCCAGGGGCACAAGTATGTATGTATATAAATATATAAGCCTTAGTCCTACATGCATGTTACAACTTAATAATGCATGAATTAGTACATCATAAATGAGAGCTAAAAACTATATAAAAATAAAACATTTATTTTTCATTATCTACTTTAGACAAATGAAAATTCTCAATTTAATCTCACTTACCACATTTAACCACAAATGTAAACATATTTTTTTGCATTTGCTGGACAAAACGCAAATTACATTACATCATCAGTGAGGCCATTTTGTTAAATTAGATTAAATTAACTTTTATTTAAAAAGTTACATTTGGCTATCGCTAAATTATTTGCAGCATAAATGTAGACCACAAAATCTAATTAGGTAGCTGCATACACTCTGAATGCAGAGAAGTTTCCCCAAGCAAATATTGACAGAAGTTGTTTGAGCTTAATTCTAACCTTAAAAGAAAAATATATGATGAGAAAAAGATTTTTGTATGCCTCTGCATGATGCTGATATTAAACCTGCAAATGCATTAATAACCCTTTCGAATTTATACCATTAATTTATGTTACTGCTCTACAGATGAAAGAATGGCTGTGTTTGAACTGCCAGATGCAGCGAGCACCAGGAGCTCCCTCTACACAACCCCAGCAACAGGCTAATAAAGTACCACCACCACCATCACCACAACAAAAGGTGAAACCTGTTGCTGGAAAGCCAGAAGACAAACCTACTAAAATAGAGACAAAGAAATCTGTTTCTACACCTGAAAAACAACAATCACCTGTTCCAACACCAAAAGCTGAACCTTTGAAAAAGGAATCCAGTTTCTTTGGTTTTGGTGGTGCTCGTTCTCGATCTCCATCTCCCCAGCCCACTGCATCTGCTGTTTCTGGAAAGGTTCTAGGTTTTGGGTCTTCTCTCTTTAGTACAGCATCTAATTTAATTTCTTCAGCTGTTCATGATGAGCCTACGACACCACCAACACCTCGCAAGGGCTCTGCTACTTCTCAAACTTCTATAAAGACCACACCAGCATCTTCTCCTTCTTCTCAGAAAAAATCTGTAGAGCCGGAAAAACTACACAGTAAAGACACCAATTCACCAGCCAAAGAAGAAAAACCTCCTGATGAGAAGAAACATGAGAACCTGAGTGAACACCAAGTCAAAATGACTAAAGTAGCAGATGAATCTCCGAAAGTGGAAGAAACTTCTAAACATCAGAATGTTGCTTGTCCTCTTTGTAAGACAGCCCTTAACATCGGCTCAACTAAACCACCTAACTACAACACCTGCACAGAGTGCAAGGACACAGTGTGCAACCTCTGTGGATTTAACCCCAATCCTCATCAGACTGAGGTAAGCTATTTGTCCATTTGTAATTCCAGTGTATTTTTCAGTCACTGTAAATTTCAATTCACTAATTACATAAATTATTTGCTTTTTTATAGGCTTGTGAATGGCTTTGCCTAAACTGCCAAACCCAGCGAGCATTAAAGAAAATCGAACCACAACCAAAACCAGATATTGTACCTACTGCAACACTGTCTCCAAAAAACATAACACCCAAAACAGATGCTGATCTAACCAACACAAAGGATCTACCTCAGGCTCAGGCACCTCATAAAGATGTACCTGCTGAAGATCAAACTAAAGCTTCTAACCTAAATCCAGTTAATGTATCTAATACTCAAGTTAAAGATACTGTGAATGACACAGTAGTTAAAAAAGCCCAAGAAAAAGAAAGTCTTGAGGACACTAAAGCAGGTCCTCCAACAAAAGATAAGGTGTGTTCTGAAGCCACAACTGTTCCTGAGGATCAAAAGTCTGCACTTCCACAGAAACCTGGAATTGACCAAGAACCAACTGGAAAGCCAACAGAAAGTAACTCAGAAAAAAGCAGTGTTGTGGAGAAACCCGAACAATCTAAATCCTTAGCACCAGATGTAGAAAAATCAAAGCAAGAATCAGGCTTCTTTGGGCTTGGATTTAGCAGTGCTAAATTGCAATCTACACCACCTAAACCTTCTGACACAAGCACAGGAAAACTCTTTGGCTTCGGTGGTTTGTCTGAGGCACCTTCACCACAATCAGCATCTTCTGTTTCTGGAAAAGTTTTAGGTTTTGGATCTTCCTTCTTCAGCTCAGCTTCTAATCTGCTCTCATCAGCTGTTCACGATGAGGCCTCTACAACACCACCAAGCTCTCGTAAGGGTTCCACAGTTTCCCAGACATCTATTAAAACAGCCACACCGCCCTCTTCTCGTAAAGGTTCAACAGTTTCCCAATCTTCTCTTAAGACGCCACCGACTTCTCGTAAGGGCTCTGCTGCTTCCCAGACCTCTATTAAGGCCTCTGCTTCTGGAGACACTAAACCAGGTGATTCACAAAAACATGGTGAACTGGCAGCAGATGAGAAGTCAAAGGTCAAACTAGATGAAGCATCT
The DNA here is from genome assembly GCA_028565595.1 of Duopalatinus emarginatus. Classification (NCBI taxonomy): domain Eukaryota; kingdom Metazoa; phylum Chordata; class Actinopteri; order Siluriformes; family Pimelodidae; genus Duopalatinus; species Duopalatinus emarginatus. The sequence continues at coordinate 6,390,421 of JAOVVF010000032.1, read as the reverse complement.
TCAGAACCAGCCAAACCACCTGATTCACAGAAAGACACTGAGAAAGCACCAAAGAAGTTTGATGTCAAATCATCTCCTCCTATGCAATCAGACACTGAACTGGTTCAGTCTAGTTGTCCTATCTGCAAAGCAAAACTGAATATGGCCTCTGAAGATTTATCTAATTTCAACACTTGCTCTCAATGTAACAACATTGTATGCAATCAATGTGGATTCGATCCTATGCCAAATCAGACACAGGTGAGAACATGATAGACAAGACATGCACTTGATTTTTTAACATTACTGATTAATTTTATAATACTGAGTACTATTTACAGTAAAGCACCAGAATAAACTGGTACACAAGTCTAAAAGTTGGTAGGTTGTCCCATGGGGCATGGACTCCATGAGAATGTGAAAATATTCTGTAGGCAATAAACACCATACTTCCTCCAGAATGGCCCACAATTCTGTTGTATTTCAAGGTGTAGGATTTCTGTGCCCCACAGAGTTGCATGGCATCCCAGTTGATTCAATAACATTAAGATCTGGTGAATTAAGTGGGAATGACAAAACCCCAAAGTTAGATGAGTGTTATTCTAACTATAATTCGGCATCTCTAGACCCAAACCTATCAAAATACATCCAGGAATTGAACTTGCCAGTAAGTTGACACATGTGGTTTACCTGTCAGAGACATTTGTAGACATTCCAAAGGTTCAACAGAATGCCAGCTAAACAAATCCCATATCATTAATAGTCACCACTAATCTGTACCATTTTTCCAGTCTGTACCAGCTTTTTCTGGCACTTTAATGTAAAAAGTAAATAATATCAGATGTCTGATATTGTCTGATGTATTACTATGTCTAAAGATATTTCTGTAAGTCTGTTTAGCATATTCAGTGGAATTTGCATGAAGCATGCATTGATTTATAATGATCTACACTTATTACAGGTAAAACAATGGCTTTGTATGGATTGCCAGAAGCAGAGAACAGAAGGAGAAATTAAACCAATGGGACTACCTAAAAAAGACAGCCATTCACCAAATCCAGAGCACAAATTAGCTGAAACATCCACTGTATGTGTGGATGGAAAGACTCCCTCTGTCTCAGCAGAAGAAAAGCCAAATTTGACAGAAAATGTGCCTCCTCTTAAGAAAGAGGTGCCCCAACATAAGACACAAGAAGAAAAAGCTAAAGAATCTCAGAAACAGGTGGCAAAAGGTACAGAGACACCAGCCAGATCCACGCCAACCTCACAGCCTGAGGTTCCAAAGCAGCAATCGAGCTTCTTTGGATTCGGTGCCAGTACTGGTAAGCCTCAACCTACGTCTTCCAAGTCCTCTGAATCAACGACTGGGAAGCTCTTTGGATTTGCTGGATTGACTGAGACAGCCAGATCACGATCACCATCACCACAGTCGATGACTAATGTCCCTGGAAAGGTTTTAGGATTTGGATCGACCTTTTTTAGTTCTGCCTCCAATTTGATTTCATCAGCTCTTCAGGATGAGTCATCTCCACCAGTCTCACGTAAAGGCTCTACGGTATCTCAGTCATCTACACCACCTACATCTCGCAAGGCTTCTATAGTCGCCGCTGCAGAGCCTAAAGCGCCCATTGCAAAGCAGTTAGAGAACAAGCCGGTAGAAAAGAAGATCGGGGAATCTAACGTGACCAAAACTAAAGCATCAGTTGCTGAAAAACAGGAAGCTATGCCGGAGTCTAAAGAAGTGACAGTACTAGAGCCTAGAGCTCCTTCCGAAGCAAGTCAGCCAACCTGTCCACTGTGTAAGGTGGACCTTAATATCGGCTCAGAGGAACTTCCCAACTACAATACATGCACAGAGTGCAAAGATATGGTGTGTAACCTATGTGGATTTAACCCCATGCCTCATCTTGCTAAGGTAAGTTATTTCTTTGCTCACTACATAATTATAATTTTTGATTTATTGCCTCTTTAATTGTTCTTGGTAAAGTGATTGAAATGTTTTAGATGTACAAAAAGGCACTAAATAAGCAAATGCATTTGTAAATTTGTCAATTTGGAAAAAATGTGAACTTTCATTTTTTACTTGTGACTGTTAGCAACTGTTAGCATCTAATCTATAGCTGTTGAATGCCATTTTAGGGCTAAGCAGTGATTCCTTGTTTTGCATATGAGAAAATGTAAGCGGTTTATATTAGGTAGAAGCATTTGTCCTGGGTATTTGAATGACTAATACACATGTCCACAAAGCTATCAGACAGCAAATCTGGACTAGTGGGTTCCTGTGTGCTCATAACGTCTATTTTTCCTACTAAAACTCCAGATGGCTTTTATTACCGTTGCGGTTTCAATTAGGGCTTCACAAAGGTTTTAGATGAGAGCAGGTGGCCAATAAAAGAAAAATGCTCAGTATAGTTCTTCTTATTTGTTCAGCTTCCTCACATAACAACCACTGCTTTAGATGTCAACAAAACCATAGGAAATTATAAGGTATTTCAATGCTTCAAATATAGAAAGAGTTTAATCATTTTACATCATTAGATTTGTTTGTTGACTGTAAAGAGGACAAATTCGTTATAGAGATCACGTTCTACAGGGATGTTGACCATGCACATCTATAAGCACCCTTTAATATATGTCTGAATAATGACTCTGGGAAATCAGGATTTGTGTGAGTTTCATAGCAGGTTATACATAGACAGCCAATGCAGCTCAGCACACAGAGAGACTGCATTACAGCTAAGAGATGTAGATGCATATCGGGGCTGCCCACGACTCTGGGCACATGTGCTTACTGTCCGCTAGTACATGTTCACTCGTGTGTTTCACTGCATGGATGGGTCGAATGAGGAGGTCAGTTCCAGTAGTACAGTGGTCAAAAGTGTAGTTCACTTTTAGGCTGGAACACGATCCATAATCATATCACAGGAATATATGATTCCTGAATCCTATGAATATATTAGGAAGTGTTTTTTTTTAAATATATTTAAATGCTGAATACATAGACTCATTTTTATAAAATATAAAATAATTTTATAATAAGTGATTCCAGTTTTGTTGGCTTTGGTTTTTATTGCACTTTATTCTAAAATTTCTATGCAAAAAAATATTTTGCAACAGGGATTATCTATTCTCAAACTGCTTTAAAACCCTGACAGTTTTATACCCATATATGAGTACATCTGTATTATATCCTTGATCAAGTAAAATATCACCAGTAACGTGCTTCCATCCGTTTCAGCTTCAGTCCTCTTCTGAATGCAGTAAAGTTACACTCGTGTGTGCTCTCTGTGTTACCGGTCTCTTTGCGGTGCTTCCTTGGTGGTTACTATTTCACTGCATTCCTTCAACATGTCAATCTTGCCTTTGCATGTTTTGGAAGGAACTGTTGTTTATGCCTGTTGTGTGAAATGAAGCAGCTCCATATAACTGATTAAATTATAGGCAGCAGGTCCTCAGTGATGCTTTGTTGGCAGACAAACCATTTTTGACATATAAACTAAAGAATTGCCCTCTCTTGGCTTTGTGTGTGTGTGTGTGTGTGTGTGTGTGTGTGTGTGTGTGTGTGTTTGTGTGTGAGTGTGTGTGTGTGTGTAGCTGTCAGTGTGCAAGCTGGCCTGAACTGAGTAAAGTCTGGTGCATAAAACAATTTGGGGATGTCATGTCTGAGTGTTTTTAGCAGAACTGACAAAATATGTTCAATACTGCAGTATTTACAGCCTCTCTGTAAACATCTTAAGACTTTTTAATTGAAATTTGATATTACCTGTGCGTGTGTGTATAAGTTGTATGTAGTTATATATGTGCATATTTGACAAAATAGTGCATGTGCTAGGTAAAAGTGATTTTCATGTGTACATGTGACCAAAGTAGTGTGTGTAAGCAAACACACACAATCTAAATGATCATTAAACTAAGCTGGTTTACAGTATATGACAAAAAAAATTGTTTGCATGAAAATCAATTGTCAGACACTTAAATTAACTTTCCTTAGTTAAGAAAAAAACAAGAAAAAATGTCAAAGTAAACCAATCATTGACTTCTGTGCTTGTACACACAGTGGAATTTAATCTCCACATTTAACCTATCCATGCAGTGAAACACACAGTTTAGTGATCACACACACTAGGGGCACTGAACCCTATCAGAGCACCCAGGGAGCAGCTGGAGCTTAAGTTGTGTCTTTTCAGTATAGGCACTCAAACTGGGGACCTTCCAGTCACAAGGCTGGTTCCTTAGCTCCATGATTCCCACCTATATATAGCCTCCAAACATATACTTATTTTTATGTCTTATTCCTTAACTATACTAAGATACTAGGAAATGACAATACATATTAAAGTATTGGGGTTTAAATCCAAAGAAATAAAGGTAATATAAGTGAGCTGTGTCCCTAGATGTACAGTTTATGAGTAACTGAGTAATAAGTGTTAAACTCGTCTTCTATTACTTTTAAAAGTTACCTCAGTTTCATGAATCATTTTGCTCATGATTCATATATCAGCCTAAACCCACCCGAATGACTCGAAAATCGTTTCCTAACCCACGTCCACCCTGCTCCAGTCTGTGAGTCAAACCATGCCACACTAATGGTGAAGCAGTGAACCTGCGCTTCCACATATGGCTGCTACGCCTCTGTCTGAAGGCGCCATCTCAAAGGCCAATGTTTGCTGCCGAGATACAAATGTGATCTGGTGTACTCACATTATCCAACACGCTGCTGGATAAAAATAGCAGCTGATTTAATCTACCCCACTTAGCATCCTCATGTGGGCTTGGAGAAAGCTGTCATCAGTCTCAAGAGACTGTATGTATATTAGGATACATTCCGTAATTCAAACATTTTTTGGAATTCTATTAGTTACAAGGAATCTAACAAATAGCATATATACAGTATTGGTGTTCTTAAGCATTATATTAAGCCTCCTAATGGTTACAGTATAAGGTATGCAGGTCACTTTGTGATAAAACATGGGGCATGGACTCCACGAGCTTGCAGAAATAATCTGTAGGCAATGAACATCATACTTCCTGCAAAACGGTCCACAATTCTGTTGCATTCTTGTAGGATTTCTGTGTTCTACAGCACGTAGCATGTCATCCCAGATATATTCGATAATGCTGAGATCTGGTTACTTGGTGGTGTTCTGTTGGAAACCCATCATTAATAGGTGTAGAAAGGAGGCACACACAGAGTTCATCTGTCAAAGATGTTTGTAGATGTACCAGGGGGCCCATGGAATGTCATCTAAACAAACCATTATGGAGCCACCATCAGCCTATTTATTCTACATAAGCAGGTTTTTTGGTAATCAACAACAGGGTGTTGCGATGTTGTCTGACTTGATTATGGCATGTGTTGTCATATTTTATTCCTGTTATAACAAAGCAATGCAGCATTTTTTATTTTATTGATGTAGGACCAATGATGTACATTTAAGGAAACATTCATGAATATCCATGAATAGCAGTTATAAATGTTAATGCCTCTCATTTTTGTCTGACTTAAAGTTATAAAAGAAAAAAAAAAGGATAGAGTCCTTTGTCCTGAAAACTTTGTGCCATTGTGGAAAACGTACTGACTTTTTGCAATAACTCTTTTTATAGATGTTAAATAGAAGCAATAGTGCGTATGGGAAACATCATTATTTTTTAGATTGACTTCATATTCTGATTGTTTTTCTTAAATTAAAAAGCAAAAACATTTTCACTGTTCTTTATTTGTCATAGATTACGTCAATCAGTTGCCATGCAGTTCTCTGTGAATGTATTAAGAGCATATTAATATAGGAATTTTTATTTGCATTACAACTGGCACAAATGTCTGAGCCGTTATTTTTTTTTTTCCTTTTTTTTCCTAATCTTTTGACTAATGAAATCTGAGAATTCAACAGTGCAGTGGTAAAAATTATTGTAAAAAGCCATCCTTGCAATTCTGAGTCATACAAACATAAGAATTATCTAGCTACAGCACTTATACTAAGTATGTGTGTGTGTGCGTGTGTGTGTGTGTGTGTTTTCTAATGTTTGTGTGTGCTTAATTCAGTAATGTGATCATCACTGTATACTATGCAGTTGTAATGAGACGAGTGTTTGGCAAGACCAGGAGGTGCATGCTGCTAATTCATCAATAATAAGTGTGCTTGATGGACGAGACTGGGAGCAGGTCGAGCTAGTCTAGTGTCATGGGCATGAACCCCATATAGGGAAACTGATACAGGCAGGGAATATGTTTAAGCCAGGCAGTGAGGTTTTTAGGTTTTATGTGTCTAATGTAGTATTTAAGGTTACATTGATATAAACCGAGAAAAGAAAAGTGACCATCGTGCTTGGCGTGAAT
>JAOVVF010000032.1:6368664-6384005 GCA_028565595.1 Duopalatinus emarginatus | reverse complement strand
TGCATTTCGTTGCTCTGTACTTGCGACATGTGCAATGACAATAAAGTTGAATTCTATTCTATTCTATTCTATTCTATTTCCCCCTACACATTTTCACAGCAGTTTAACGAATAAAATGCATTGCAAAGAATTCAGATGCAGCAAATTTCTAAAAATTATGTATGTAGGTTTTGTCTAGCTGGTTTCTTTAATTGGCTTAAAAAAGTTGGCTACTTTCAAAACTTTTTTCCATGTACTGCTTGTTTTAGGGTCAGTGTAGTCTGCACCTCAGTGTGATCTGTCTCTTGTCTTGTTGTCCTACACATTTTTTCTCAGGCCATTGATATGACCATTTGATTTCAGTGCACATAACGTTTCATTCATAATAACAAAGACTTTAAACTCCCTCACTGATTAAAAACATTCACTGTGAATCATGTTTTACTTGAACATAAAGTATATTGTTCTTGTTTTTACTAATTCCTGCTGGATTATTGTAGTGCATTGTTTCCTATGGCCTTAACTCATTTTACTTGTGTTAGAATCATTGGCATGTATATCCGTTTAATCATTGTGACTTCACTGATTGGGCATGGTCTGACACATCACTGATTGGGAATGGTCCGAAACATCACTGATTGGGCATGATCCGAGGCACAACACACCTGAAAAGTACAGATTTGGAATTCTGCAGCTTTGTACTTTGCATAATGTTTGATGTTGTGAAAATTTTTTCTAAATTTGCATCCAAAATAAAGAGTTTGAATGTAAAATCACAAGTAATTCTAAAACTCATATTAACCATAAAATAACAAGCAAAAATATACAATACGAACGTAAACTTTTAATATATTTTTATATGAATTTATTTATTAATCTTAAGCTTACATATATATATATATATATATGAATGTATGTATATATGTTCTCATTATATTAAAATTTTTCAGTTCAGTGTCCAGAACTGGCCTTCATAAAATTATATTCTAGCTGGAAATGTAAGATTAATTACGTAAAAAAAAAAAATCAGCCTGCTTCTTTTTTAACATCAGTGGGTCGCAAAATAGATTTATGCTGTGTAAGATTCTAGGTAAGGTGGGTGGTTTATTTGTGGTCAGTGTCTAAGAGAAATGATCTACAATGTCTTTTAAAATTTAAATTCGGTAGATGTGCAAAAGTATAAATGAAAACCAAGTTTATGCTTGTGAAAAATGAGCCTGCATTGGGGAAAAGAGTGCAGTAATATTCCTATTTTATACAGTTGTATTTTGTAGCCTCATAAACATTCTCACTGTTACTCTCTCTTCTGAATCCTAATCAATTAAATGTGAGGCTGAAGAAGTAATACCAGCATTGTTATGCATGTGCCACATACAAATGTATGCTTCTTTGATTGTATTGCATTTTTGGGTTTTGTCAGACTAAGGTCAAATTGCCACATATCAGATACCGAGGAAAACCAAATCGAGTCTGTAAAGTTCACATTTAAAGTGCCACCATGCACTTATGAAAAGGGCAAAGTTTTGACAAAGGTGATGTGTCAATCATTCAGGGCCACTTATGTCTGAACTATGGATGCATCACTGAACACTTTTCTATGGCAACCAGTGTATGCCATTACAGTAACATTGTACATACAGTGTAATCCTGATCAGCATTTCTGATTGTGTTAGAGAACACAGGGCCATCTGATTACTAATTAATTTCCTGACTGCTTTCACTATCTGAAGAAGTTTACAAGCCCCCTTGATTCCCTGATCAGCTTTCCCACTACACTTGATTACACCATTCACACAAACTGTTAAACACAAAATGCACATAGTTCTATTTAAGCTAATACACTGGTCAAAGGTATGTGGACATCTGACAACAGCTTTAAATCTGATCGTTTTCAGCTAAATTAAATTGTATTGTTACACCATTAAACTATCCTGTTCATTTTAAAATCACAGTGATCACTAACTGGCTAATACACTCAAAGTTCACACAGTGGGCAGTGCACAGGATATGCTTCAATCCAGAAAATGAAAATTTAACCTGTTTGTTACTGAGCCTGGAGTTTCTAATTGCACCTGAGAGAAAATAACATTGTCCATACTGAAGTGTGTCAGTTGCTAACTTGACATATTATACGGCTGAGTCTTTATTTTTTACTTAGCTAAGCATATTGCCTTCCTATTACTGGTTTTACCTGCCCATTATAGTTTATTATACCACAGTTAGACACTGCACTCTGATTGGCTGAGAGATGTTCCTTGAGTGCCCTTATTACACGATAATGGCACTGAGACGGAAGCTCTCCAAACATCACTCCGCAACATACACAACATCTGAAAAAATTAACTATAGCCAGTTCATAAATCCTATTTTATGAATGGATGTAGTTGGGTTTATTATCTGTATAATAATTATTGGGTAGTTAATGATGCTCCTCGACTGTTATAGTCTGATCTTTCAGCAGCGGGCTATTTACATATATAACGCTAGATGTTTTAGCAGCAGGCCGTCTGATAGAATGGAACCATGTCACCTCACTGAATGTTGATAAACAGATTGTATTTTTCTGCCCTCTTCATCCTAAAATCTATCAATAAACGCTGATAACAGTACTGTGGTATAATCGCAATAATACACTCAAGAATTGTGCTATATTGTGAGATATTGGCACTGCTGTACTGATCTACCACCGCAGCAAACCAGTGCCAATATCTCACTATAGCACTCCCTCTTGTGTATTATTGCTTAAGTAACATTATTTAGACTAGCCAGTTGCCTAGATATAGCGCTATGTTAACATTACCTAGCTTATTAGTTACATATTTATTCTCCAGAAGCAGGTATTTGATATTGGATAGCCAGTCTACATAGTGTAATCAAAGATTCACTAATTTCGAAATTGATATAAAATTTTCGAAATTATATATTTGCAATATATAATCACTACATTTTATAGGTATTGTAATGGTATTACAATATTTATCATTTGCAATATTTTGAAATTTGAATGATACTCATTTTTCAATGTGGCTAAAATCATTTTTTATTTATGCAGGGTGAGTGGCTTTGCTTGAACTGTCAGACTCAGAGAGCACTATCTGTTCACCTGGGAGACATGGGACAAATTCCTAGACCAGTACCTGTGATTGGAACCGAATCCTCAGCTTTACCCAAAGCCGAAACAGTCAAAATATCAGAAAGTGGTCAGGCCACTGAAAACCCTGGGCCTAAAGCCCTTAAAACTACATCTGAAACAACTAAAGTGGCCCCAAAAGTACAACCTGTGGAATCCATCCCTGCTTCTTCTGCTACTGTGAAGATTACAGGTGATACTCCTGCTGAAGCTGCTGACAAAACAGATGAGATGAAACCTACAGTAAGAGAGGAGAAATTGACTGCAGAAGAAGTCATACAGCATGTAAGCTCTAAAAAAGCGGAGCCAATCCAGATAGAGTCAGAAACAACACCTATTGAAGCTGCTCTCACAACACTTGAGATAAAGAGTCAAATTGTACAGCCAATGGTCAGGACAAAAGATGAACCAACAGATGCAGTAGATTCTTCGAACATAATGAAACCTCCTACTTTTGAAGCATCACTTGAATTGAAGGAGACTTGTGAACTTACATCCATGGTAATGTACACAAAAAATTTACAGTAAAACTTTTTTTTTTTTACTTCATTCACAAATTGAATTATTTATGAATGCAAACATTATTATTTTTCCTACAGGCAGCAAATTTGACAGAAGATTCTGCACATCCAGATAAGCTTATCCAAAAAGAAGAGGCTATAATTCAGTTAAAGATTACTCCTACTACACCTTGTGAGAATGAAAGCATAGTGGTGTTAGTACCAGAGGACAAGGCTACCAACTTGATGGTGAATGATAAAAAAGACCCACATGGACATAATGTATTGTCCGTTTCACCCGAATCTTACAGCTCATCTGAGGAAGAGCTTAAAGAGATTCAGAGAGCTAGTGTGTATCTTTTGAAAGAAACTGCAGCAGAATTGTCCCGAATTAAAAGCACAATGTGTACAACCAATTATTCTGATTCTGGAGATGAAGAGATCATGAAGACATCAGAACATCAGGATTTGTCACCAACTCATCACATCACAGAACAGGCCAAAAAACTAGACCACCAGATACTGCATGAAGTCAGTGATGCAGATACTGGAAATACTGCCCATGAAGCTGAAAGGACCATAAAGCAACTTAATGTGCCAGAAGAAAGTGCTGATAGTTGTCTTTTGTCTCAAGAACAGGAAGGACAAGTAATGGAGGCCAATCCTGTCTATAAAACAGTAAAAGAATTTCTCTTGAATGATGAGGAAAAGGAAGAAAACATAGATCCTATCACCACAGAAGCTATTTCTGTCCAGCAGAATGTCCCTGTCAGTCAGATTTCAGAAGAAGAGAGTTTAGCTGATGATATATCTAAAGATGGTGGATCTTCCAGCATGCAAGCCTCCCATGTCACATCAGGGACCACATCACCTACATCATTGTCCTCACTTGGTGAAGAAAGTGATAGCAGTCCACGACAAAAGAAGGAGAGTTTAGAGGGCAAACAGCAACGTAAGGTTAAGCATAGGCAAGATCAACCTCTTCAAACTATAGCAAACTCCTCTGAGGAGGAAGAGATCCTGGAGGAAAAAGATCAACTCATAGAACAAGAAATACAAAAGGAAACTGATCAAAGACAGCTCAAAAAATCTTACAAAAAATCTACCAAAGCAAAAGACAAATTCTTAGATTATCCACTTAATAATCAGTCTCAGACAGAGTTCATATCTCCAGCTGATGAATTATTGCAAGTTTCAGAAATGAAAACATATGATTCATTTTCTTTTTTGAACATATCACCAAGTACAGAGTCAGAACAAGAAAATGTTGCAAGCCACCAGTTGCCACCAGTGGATACAATGCAGGATGTTGGAAAGAAACAGTTGAAGAGTGCAGATGAGGTATATGAAGAACTTATGCAGAAAGCCCAAGAACTCAAGGCTATGACAAAGAAAATCACTCCACCTGACATTGAGCCACTGTACGGAGGCATGCGGATAGAAGACTATGTTTATGAGTCACTAGTGGAGGAACCAGCACAGGCTATGGGATATGATCATAATACTTCAATAGATGAATACTTGACCAAGTCTTTTTCAGAATCAGTAAGAAAGCTTAGAACACCAGATGAGGCTTATGAAGAGATGCAGAAAAATAGAACAGTCATGCTAACAGATCAAACAATTGATCATACACAGGTAAACCGAGACACCACTGAAACTGGTCTAACTGACACTTGCTATGTGGATATATCAGAACACTATGAGTTTACAAAACAGCATGATGAGAATTGGCAGTGGTATGCTGAAACTGGAAGTGATGAACTGCTGAATAGGGACAAAGATGTTACGACACCAGGGACAAGTCCAACACAGTCAACTCCTCTGTCACCTGTGTCACCTTTGTCTTCATCTGAGCCTTTATATGATTCTGCCGAAGTAATCCAAATTCCCTCAAGTGGGGAAGAGGATAATGACAAGGATGAGTTTGCAGCTGAACCTACTGAGTGTGCTATGGAGCCTTACAAGATTGAGTCAACACCTCCACAGGATCAGCCTGTTAAAAATGTTCTCTATCCTATTCCTGACCTGAAAATTACTCGATGTTCATCTGGTGAAGAGGAGGATGAGGATGAAGAGAGCATAACACAAGATTATGAAGTAGTTATGTTAAATGGTATTGCTCAGTGTGATGAGGGAGCATCTGAATTTGTAGAATCTTCAGTAGAGGCACAGAAGGTTCAGTCGGAGCCCACGGCTGGTTTGTCTGAAATTTCACTATCAAAACCACTACTCGAACATGTGTCTGTTAATTTGGCTGGGGATTCACAGGCATCTCCTCTGTCTTCACCAGCCACATCTGATTCTGCAGATGTTTTAATTTCAATGGTGGACTTAGTATCAAAACCCACTCCACAAGATCTAGTGCAAACTACTCCTTCAATTGACAATTCTTTTGAAGAAACTGCATGGTCCTCCCAAGTTGCTGGATCTACCCAACAAACCATAACAGACTCAATAGCTCCAGGTCTACCAGGCATGTCTGATACTAAACCACCACTAGATTCTAAACCAACACCAGTTTCCTCCCCAGCAGATACTGCACTTCCTGAACAACCCCAACTTTTTGTTTCAATTTCGAAACCACCTCTAGCTCTAAAACCAGTTTTGCCATCAGAGCCTACCTCAGATTCAACTATTGTTACAATACAAGATGAAGTATCACAGCCTGATTCAGATTTACAGACTGCACATTCAAAATCAATTATAGAACCAACAAATAGCGCAGATTATTCTACCCTTATTTCAACATCTACAGTAAGAACAGTATCCACATATCAGCCAATTACTGTTTCAGTATCAAGCCCAACCTCTGCACCGGCTACTTTGTCTTCCATCACGGATTCTGCTATTACAGCAGCTTATTCATCACAAGCCCCAATTCCATGCATAACTTCAACTTCTTTTGCGCCTGATGTTGTATTTCCTGCATCAGAGTTCCAAATTCAAGAACCATCTTCATATCCCACTCTTAGATATGCTGGAGGTGAACATACAACTCCTGTCATTGTTCCAGAGCCTATTCCAGTTGTTGTTGAAATGCCAGAGCTAGTGTCTTTACCTTCAAAGTATCCAACTCAAAGTTCAGGTGTAGTATCTACCCTAGCACACACTCCAGCTTCATCGATTACCTCAACCAGAGATAATGGGCATATATCTGCCCCAACTGCAGTATCAACATGCCACTCAACAGACACTCTTTCTACAGTCCAGAGCATATATGTTGCACAATGTGTTCCTTCCTCATCTATGGAACAAAGCTATATTTGTTCATCAATTTCAGAGCCAACAAAACCAAGTGCTCCAGTCGATTCTTTCAGACAACACCCACATGTTTCACCCACTATTGCTGCTGCTGAAATGACAGCTTTGACCTCAGCTATTACAATTCATATTCCTTGTATAGACGCTGACAAATCACTTGTTGAACCAACAGCAGCCCCCACACTCCCTGTTGCAGTTTCACAAACCTGTGAGTCTGTAGAGCATGGTGCCACAGTGGTTTTTCCAACCATAAATTCATCTGTAGCCATTGTAACTTTATCTTCTCTACCAACTCAGTCAGTAGTAGTGGATACAAAACCAAAGACCGAGATTTTTCCGGTAGTAGATAGCTCTCCCATAATACCTATGATAAAACAAGAAACACAGGATATTGTTACAATGGCAACCTCCGTTCAACAAGTTAGAACTCCACCTGTTATTGTGAGTGTTTCCCCTGTTATCAGTTCAGATGCTTCTCAGCTTGTGGGTCTGAAAGCTAACTTGCCTAGTGACTTAACTTTTGTGTCAGCACAATTTGAACCTCAAGTGGCAACTATTTCCAGAGAAAGAGCAGATAAGCCAGTCATTGAATTTCCACCACCACCTGCAGCTTCACCCCCAGCCCTAGCTGATAGTTTACCTAATATACCATTTAACCAACAGTCATATGTACCCACTACTACTGAGTCTGTCAAAAGTATAGTTAGCCAAGCACCTAGAGGAACAACCATACACAAGTTACCTCCTCCAGTCCCACCTAAGCCACAAGGTGGCCTTCACAAATCACGAGAAAGTGTAAAACCATCAATAATTCCTGAATACGCAGTTGCCAAAGTTGGCCATGCGGCAACTTTACCAAGAACAAAAGAACCTCCTAAGGCCCTTACATTGTCCCTGACTGCCCCCACTGATGTTAAACACAGTATTTCATCACCAAAATCTCCTTTGTCACCTAGATTTGCTAAAACCCTTGAGACATATGTAGTTATAACATTGCCATCAGAACCAGGATCACCAGTAGAAGGTGTTACAACCCAAGCTCCAGTACGTAGACCATCTCTACCAACACCTAAGCAGCAGGGTGTTGCTACCGTATCAACAATGTTTACTCCACCTGTGGTGTGTGCCCCACTACCCGTGATTTCACACCCTGAACTAGCTACCCCACCAAAAGTACTATCTGCCCCTATTATGACAGCAACAATTCTTCCAGGGCAAACTGGAGTTGCTACACAGGATATTTCAAAGAGAGAAATACATAGTGCATCTACTATGATTTCGATAACAGATGCTCCGGCTTTGAGTGCAGTTTCAATGCCAAATTCAATAGGAACAGGCCTTGCTCTTGGGCCCCAAACAGAAACAAGTGCACTACCAATCAAATTTAATGAGGAACAAACTATTCACTGTGCACCACCTGTGAAAACAGCAATATATCCTGCACCAACAGTGGTTTCCATACCCAGTGTAACATCACCAGTTCTGGATAAAATTCCATACATGGAACCAAAAATAAATGATGTGTCAATTGGGATCTTAGCTCCAGTTTTCAGTAGAGACTCAGAACCACATTCAGTACCGACAGGCCTGGCTTTTATGTCCCAAAAAGAAACAGCTATACAACCAATCAAAAAGGAAACTTTTGAGCAAGACATTTACTCTGCACCACCTGTGACCACAATAATGTATCCTTCACCAACAGTAGTTTCTATACCCACTGTAACATCATCAGCTATGACTGAAATTCCAGACACACATACAGACACAATCATAAATTCTCTGTCTACAGTGATCTCAGCACCGGCATCAAGTGTGGTTCCAGTACCATATTCAGTAACACCAAGCCCTGCTTTTGTGCCCCAAATAGAGACAGATATACTAGCACCAATCAAAAAGGAAACGTATGAGGAAAAGTCCATTTATTCCATCTCACCTGTGAACACAACATTATATCCTGCAGCAGTGGTTTCTGTAACGTCGCCAGATACGTTACTTGCGGTATCAGTTGTGGCTGAAATTCCAGCCATGACCACAGAACTGAAAACAAATATGTCATCAATGATCTCAGCTACAGAAGTGTGTGCCACTCACATTTCAGCCCCACAAACCAATTTTCAGCCAGTGGTACCTGCATCACTACTAACACAAGAAACACCTGTGGAGTTCACACAAGTAGCCATTACTCCAACATCATCAAGAAAACCTTTGGCTGCACATGGTGTCATGCAAGGTTTTGAGAGGCAAATGACTCAAACTGTTTATTCTGCTCCTATAACAATGGCCAAACTCCCATTGTCCACAGAAAATCTGGATGTACGAATGTTGGAAATGGAAGAAGAGGCTAGAACCACAAAAGGGCCATCTTCTGACCAGATTCCACATCACCAGATATATTTTGAATCACAACAAATGGTGCCTTCAGTGTCTGCATCAACGTATATACCAACTGCACCAGTAACATTTGCTCAAGAAACACGAGGAACGGACCAAGTCTTGTCTAATATGAGCCAACTGTACTCTACAATTGCAACACCTCAACAGCACCAATATGCATTACCTAATCTTTTGGCACAATTGGTTACAACTGAAGTCCAGAGAACTACAACAGTATCTGTTCTTCAGGAAAGAATACCTTTGGAACCTATTTCAGATCCTACATTCAGACAAGCAACACCTAAACAGAATGGAAAAACACACTGCATTGATGATGTTATAGATCTCACAAAATTGAAGGTCAGTGTTTCAATGACTGACAAGGGAATGGATCTGACGGCCCCTGAGTCAAATCTGCAGTCTTTCTTAAATGATTCGAGCAGACAGATAACTGCAGTGCAGCCAGCAATTGTAAATCTAAGTGCTGAGATAACTCCTGCTACAACACTCTCTGTTGTAACAGACAGTATCACCGTTGTTACCTGCACTGCAACATTCGCATACAACAATAACATTATAATTGACACGTCCCCCAGGTTACAAAATGTGACTTCAGTGCCTCTACCACTTAAAACATACAAACCATTTGAACCTCTGGCACAAATAGTTTACAGACCTGTGAATTCACAACCAAAACCAACAACCAAAACAGAGATCCCCATTAACCTATCATGTGGGCCTACTGAAATTGCAGCACCTTCATCTTTACCTGTCATGATATCTCCAATAATCAGCACACCTTCTGGTGTACCTGTTCATATTGAGCCTTCTGCAGCTGGAGCTATTGATCTGACTATTTCAAAGCCAAAGAAAACGATGATGGCTTTTACTGCATCCGCCGGGGTTGCTACAAGTGTCGTTGAAGAAGATGCACCTGTTGATCTGACAGCAGGGAGGCGAACAGTGTGCTGTGACATCCTCTATAGACTTCCATTCACAGGAAGCTGCAGAACACAGCCACCAGTGGCCACAACAGATAAACAGTTTGGCTTAAGAAATCATGAACAGCTTAATGCCATGAACCTAGAACAAAACGATTTGGTCATAAAAAATGGATTTGTCAGCCAAAATGATGTGGCAATCGATTTGACATCAGCAAAAATAACAAGAGGTAAGTATTGCAATGCATATGTGTTGTGGTGTTTTCAATTTTTGTGTCACGTTTCCTATTTTTTAATTTTTTTACATACATGAACAGGCTCTCTAACTGTTTTCAATCATTTGTTCTTTTTCTTTTTTTTATACAGATGCATGCATGTGCCTTCGTGTTCTCCCTCAGTGTTTTGGCTTTGCATCATGCTAGTATGACGAGTGATTTATGCATGCTCTCTGGTTTCCTCGTTGTAGTAATTATAAAAGAAATTGCATGGCCTAAGTTTATAGTCTAGGTGAGAATGGTTGGTCTATATATACTTTTATTAACTAAAGTTTAAATTTCCAACCACTACAGATGAAGCCCTGGACTACTCAAAGAAAGGCACAATGTTGTTCTCTGGGGTAACCATCACTCATTCTCCCCAAGGAATATCCTCGGGAAATAACACTCTACCAAGATCATCAAATGGAGCTCAAATGCATTCATCGGTTGCTCCACCCATTCCATCCACATTTCCAATTACCACTCAGCCAGGCTCAGTATTCAGTACAACATGCAACAGTGTCACCAATGTAACAGAGCCATATCCAACACAGATTCAAGCGTCACCATATGATCTGATGAATTCCAATGTATGCAACCAGTCAATATTCTTAGAAAATGATCCATCCAAGGATATGTTGCCTTCTGCCTTAGCCAACCTGTTTCCTGCTATATCAGCCTTCCCAGAACTATACTCTGATGCTACTCTTGAGGTCATTGCAGCCTCTCTGGATGCTCTAGTCTCCCCAAATTTCCCTACCTTGGATGACAGCAAGAGTCAGCAGTACCAAGCTGAACATGAGTTTTTGCAGTTAGAGAAACTGAAGCAGCTGTGCCTGGCTGAGGAGCTTGAATGGGAGAGACAGGAGATACAACGTTATCGTGAGCAGGAGCAGCTAATTGTTCAAAAGGAATTAGAGGAACTGCAAAACATAAAGCAACAGCTCTTAATGCAGCAGGAGGAGGAACACAAGGCTCATCTCATTCTTCAACAGGAGACCTTTGCCCAGCAGCAACTACAGCTTGAGCAAATCCAACTGCTACAGCAGCAACTACGTCAACAATTACAGGAACAGAAAATATATCCGTATGGTTTTGATGGCATATCTCAAACCACTAGCAAAGGCATTGTCCTGGATTCACAGTACTGCAGAGGAGATAATGGGCAGCACTGGCCAGTGAAGGATGATAACATATTCTCAAAAGTCACTGTCTCTTCCGCTAGCCAAGATTGGCGCACTGCTCCAACTGGTGATTTTCTGCAACACAGTTTGACCATGCCAAAATCAGAAATTGCTCTTAAAGAAACAGAGCAACAAAAACAGGATTCAGAGAGACTGCCTGCAATTGCCAAGCAAGACACTGAACAAAATATAGGGTTGAGTACTAAGAAAATAAGTAGCAACTGTGTTCAGACAGATGAGGAAGAAGGATTGGAAAGGCCTTACCCAGGGAGAAGAAGGAGAAGTAGAAAAAGTGTAGATAGCTGTGTGCAAACTGATGATGAGGATCAGGATGAATGGGATGCCCCTGTCAAAAGCAGGCGCAGGTCTCGCTCCAGCAGATATGCAGATGGGGAAAGGCTTAAAGGCTCGAAAGTATCCAGCATTGCGATCCAAACTGTGGCTGAGATCTCAGTTCAGACAGATCATTCTGGAACTCTAAAGAGGTCACCAGTGCGAGCTCAAATAGATACGACATTTGACCTGCATAGAGGAGGAGAAATAGAAAGTGACTCAGATTTTACATCTGACAAAGATAAGAAACATTCAATTCCTGTTGATGTTGGTGTCAATACTCATTTAAAAGCAGACGGTACTAACATTTCTTTAATACCCAAATCACCAAAGGTATTATACTCCCCAGTCTCACCTGTGTCTCCCGGAAAGGGCACTCATAAAATGCTAACAGCTGAACCACAAAGACAGCCATGTAGCCCAAGATCACTAAAGGCCTCGCAACGATCTCTGTCTGACCCCAAGTCTCTGAGCCCCACAACTGATGACAGAATCATGTACCAGTACTCAGATGCCTGTTCAGTAAGTATTATATATCTATCTATCTTGAACTGTTGAATGAAATTTGAAATAATGCTAAATAATGTAAAAACAAGTTCAAGTAGGCTCTCAGTAATGAATATTAAAATATATGTTTAATGATATCTGAGAATAAAGACATCAATTGTGTTTCAATCTCCAGAGCAAAGGTTCACAGAGCAGTACCCCAGTGGGCTCCCACAAAAAAATAAAGCGTACCCTTCCTCATCCACCACCAGATGAGGACACTGTTGTTGGCCCCTTGGGATACAGTACCGGTTCATCCCGAAGAAGAATGTGTAGAAATACCATTATGGCTAGAGCAAAAATCTTGCAAGATATTGACAAAGAGTTGGATGTGGTCGAAAGAGAGTCTTCCAAACTCCGCAAGAAGCAGGCAGAACTTGACGAGGAAGAGAAAGAGATAGATGCCAAGCTGAGGTATCTTGAAATGGGTATTAATAGAAGGAAGGATGCTTTATTAAAAGAAAGGGAGAAGAGGGAGAGGGCATATTTACAAGGCGTGGCAGAGGAGCGTGATTATATGTCTGATAGTGAGGTTAGTAACAACAGAGAGATACGGGGTAATGGTCATGGACTGGAACGACCAAGGACTGCACCTCAGTCAGAATTTAACCAGTTCATTCCACCACAGACTGAAGCTGATTCCCAGTATGCACAACTTGCATACTCTCATTATCAGTATGCCTCCCAAAGTGATTCCCCAAGTCAGTATTCCCAAACTCTGTATCAACAGCCATCGCTTTATCATCAGCAGGTGTCTCCCTATCAGACACAGTCAATATACTCCTCAGTGCCCACAATTAGCCAACAATCACAACAAACAGGTTATGACCATGCCTCTCAACTTCTTCTAATGCAACAAAAATCCCGGCAAACTACTCTGTCTGACTTGGAGCCTAAGATAACAACTAATTATGAGGTTATACGGAATCAACCTCTCCTAATTGTACCCACATCTACAGAGAGAGCTTATGGGGTCTCACATCTTGCAAGTAAATACAATAACCTAGACTTGAGGATTGGGCTTGAAGAAAGAGGCAGTATGGCCAGTAGTCCCATGTCCAGCATTTCAGCAGAGTCCTTCTATGCAGATATTGACCATCACAATGTCAGAAACTATGTTATGATTGATGACATCGGTGAGCTCACTAAGGGGTCTAGGGGTTTGGGTTCAAGCTTCAATGTTCCTGATAAGGAAATCAGCAAAAGTGATCGACTACTTCGTGTTGCTGACGTTCGCCGAACAGCAGATGTGACTGACTTCATTGGACCACTACAGGCCACCTCAAGATTACATTCATATGGTAAGCCAGAGGAGGATGCAATGGAGGAGCCGTATGAGTTAAAGCTTCTCAAACAGCAAATCAAACAGGAGTTCCGGAGGGGCTCAGACAGTCTGGAGCAACTCACAGGTCTTCCTCACTACCTACACACGGACAGTTTTAGAAATTTTCCTAAATCTGAAAAATATAGCATTGGAAGACTTACACTAGAAAAGCAAGCTGCTAAGCAGCTTTCAGCCTCAGTCCTTTACCAGAAACAGTTAAAGAATAAAAGAGCATTAATTGATCCCAAAATCACAAAGTTTTCCCCTATACAAGAGACCCGTGACCTGGAACCTGATTACAGCAATTTTTTATCTTCCACTGGCTCAGCAGTGGGAGGACTGTCCAGCAGAGCGAGGCTGCTTCAGGATGAGATCACTTTTGGCCTGAGGAAGAATCTAGTTGAGCAGCAGAAATACCTTAGCACCCACCTGGCCCAATCACTGAATCTGGGTCACTCTCTTAACCTTGGCCCAAACCTGAGAGTATCCCTCCCAGATGATGGCACTTATCCCAGTGGCACCCGATCCAGACCTTCTTCCAGGCCTTCCTCTGTATATGGACTTGACTTATCGATCAAAAGAGACCTTTCCAGCTCTTCACTAAGGTTAAAGTCAGAGGGCGACGGCATAGATTCCCAATTTGGTATATCAAGGGTAAAACCAACAAGTTTACCTATCAGCCAAAGCAGGGGCCGCATTCCTATTGTGGCACAGAACTCAGAAGAAGAGAGCCCGCTGAGCCCAGTTGGGCAACCCATGGGTATGGCAAGGGCATCTGCAGGTCCATTACCACCTATCTCTGCTGATTCTCGGGACCAGTTTGGTTCCAGTCACTCGTTGCCGGAGGTGCAGCAGCATATGAGAGAAGAATCACGAACACGTGGCTATGATAGGGATATAGCCTATATTATGGATGACCTACAGGGAGCTATGTCAGACAGTGAAGGTAAATTTACTATCTAACTATTTTTTTAAACACCTTGATCAACAACTCTTATATGCATGGGTAAAATGTTTTTGTATCTGTATTCTTCCTTTGTTTCATAACTTCAAAGCCAACTTGTGACATTATTTCTCAACTATGTATTTACAGTAGTGCATTGTGATACACCTTTTCCATTTTCTGCTTTCTGTTACTCATAAATAATATATTAATATGTAATATATTAATTTTTGCATTTGAATGCACTGTTGTTGCAGTTAATTTGCATGCTCATCCTGTTTTTCTTCTCTTATATAACATATAAAGAATAAGGTCATGCATCATTTTCTTTTACTGTATAACCAGGTGCCTCCACAAATCATGAATTTATGAGGGTGAAAAATCAAATATTTTATCTAGAGTCTTAAAGTTTGTGATATCTGGTTTTATCAAAATATGTAATATGTTAAATATGTAAAACATGTTTTGTTATAAGTACAAACCGGATTCTAAAAAAGTTGGGACACTAAACAAATTGTGAATAAAAACTGAATGCAATGATGTGGAGATGGCAAATGTCAATATTTT
>JAOVVF010000032.1:6349944-6368564 GCA_028565595.1 Duopalatinus emarginatus | reverse complement strand
GCCATCTCCACATCGTTGCATTCAGTTTTTATTCACAATTTGTTTAGTGTCCCAACTTTTTTGGAATCCGGTTTGTATAATGGTACAGTATATTTATTTAAATAATATGCAAATAAATTCATTTAAATGGTGGCAGCTGGTTTTTTTCATTTAGTTGAAATGTTTTTTAGTGAATTGTTAAAGTTACTCAAAGTGGATTAAGTAAAATGATTGATTCAGACTATTTATTGGTGTGCTTTACTCATACTTGGCTGGATGACATTAATCCACATACTAAAAGCTGTAGCAACATTCCTTACTCTAACCTCAGTTAAATGATTGAATTACATATTTTATTTATATTTAATCAGTCATATTATCAAATTTAGTCTTCTATGGTTAACAAAAATGTATATTACATCCTATGACACCGTTAAATTGTTTATATTAGTGGTAAGCTCTGTGAAGGATAAGCAGGCTTGATTTTTCGAAGTGCCCTAAATATCTAAACAAAATTACCTTTAATTACTGTCTTCACTTGGTTTTGTCATGCATTGTTTTTGATCTGGTTTTCTGGTCCATGATTACGCCTAATCTATTGTAATATTCCAACTGGCATATTACTGTAAATCTACAGAAATCTCTTTTCATATAAAGGCATTGTGTGGTTAATTTCATGTCTAAGCCAAATTTTAGCACTTTAATTCTAATAACTACTTTAATTTTAATAAGTTACTATGCTTCATCAAAAGAACTGGGACTAGGCTGGGGAGACATCTCTCTTGGGTGTGTATACAACAGTAAAAAAAAAATATTAGTAATAGCATTACTAGTATTATTATTGCCATTAAGTCATTCTATGATTTACATATCCATCAAATTATATTGCCATAGCGGAACTCTGCTTGTCCTTCACCTAAACCAAAAGTGAAGCTGTGAGCATCTGTGCTATATGTTTAAATTAATTATTACCCAATTACTAGCTAAACAAACAAAATATAGACTTTTTTTCATCTATAGCCCTTAAAAATAAATACTAAATGTGAATCAGCCAATCGAATTTGTCATTATTGTTGTGCTCATGCTGCAACTATAATATATTTGCTGGAGTCTACTTTTTACCAGTAGTAATATACAAAACAAAATGCAAATGTGCATAAATTAGTGCACAGCATAACATAGCCTCTGATTGAGTCTATCAAGACAACCGATACAGGGGAGGATTAACTGCTGTGTTATCCTATATGCAAACGTGACATTTTAGCTTAGAAATAGAGGACAAAAATATTTAAAAAGCACTAAAAATCCACTTACTATCAATTACCCAAGGCCCACCCAGCATAAAAAATAACAGGTTTTGTACTTTTACTACAGTCTAGTCTTACAAAATCTAGTTTCTTTAATACACTTGGTAGATGTAGCAAGATCTCTTATTTCTCTAATTCTTATGAGACTTACTTGACTAATGCTTATATGGCCAGCTGTTTTTAATAATTAGCATTCTTGCAACATTCATTAAAAATGAACTTTCTATTGTTAATTCTGTTATGGTTTTTTATTGGCGATATTTGAAACAATACAGTACTAGTTCTTTCAAATAGCAGATTATGCTGTTAATATATTAGTGTTAAAGAAACAAATTCAATATAATCAGTGAAATAGGGGCATTTCTAAGAGCACATATCAGTCAATGTGTTAATATGAAACTAATTTAACAGTATACTATGTTTATACTGTATTTTCACTCAGCTAGATGTTTATAAGTAAATATAAATAGCACATTATTCACAATAGCTTTTTTTTAAAGCGTTTTGCTAGTATTTTTATTTCTGTCAATCGACTGAATTGCAATGCTTGTGTCACAGCAGGAGGTCCTAGCTGGAAAGTAGAAGGTGAGAGTTATTGCACAATGACATTCAAAAACCCATTAAGCATAAATCAACTCTTTTCATGCGTGTCATAGTCTTGGATAATGGGCATATCTTTGTGGTACACCTCAGCCCCATCCTGGTGTTCATGTTCATACACTGCACTAGTGAACTTTGACATGAGCCAATCATATCAATGAAGACACATACATATCGATATGCTTACATATGTGTTGTGTCATGGCAAGGCCATGCTGGAATGCTAGATCTCTGTGTGTTGAGGTCTCAGTTCAGTCCATCGAAAGGTCATACGTTCATGCCATAATCGATGCATCCTCACAAGTGAAAGACTGAACAAATTGGTAATGTAATCTGTTACTTGAGGCAAAGGCATAAAATACTATTAAAACAATAAAAATACTAAAAAAAACAATATACTGTAAAAGGTCTCACATGTTCTGCACAAAAATACTTTACACTTACAATAAGTGGTTTTATATGTATGAAATAACAGCAAGACAGCATCTGAAAACTGTTAAGTGATTTTCCCATGCCTCTCAACACCACAGCCAACTTTCATTCTTCTCTGTAAATAAGCCTGGGTAATTCCATTATGTAGACATTATTGCACTTTTTTATCTGACTCAAAAGTGTATTCCTGATCTAGATATTGATAGACTAGACAAGAATCTCTTTTTTTTCTAAAGGCTTTTCACATTGATTTTTTTTATATCATTCAGTTCTACTACATTAACCCTTCTGTGGCTTGAGCAGATAGGAAAATGTTCAGTATTGCACAGTTGAACTAGTAATAACAAGTTGTACATAAAAAAAAAACATATAATAGTTATTCCATTACTAAAACTAATAAACATATGATTACTATGACATTATGGATTTCATCTGGAGTAGAGGTTTATTAGGACTGAACAAAATTATTTTAATATACATCATAAAAATTAATGAATACTATACTTTCTGAAGCCTGTACAGCTATGAAACACTAATAATTAGAAGTTACCTATCAGGTCAAGATATTTTTAGGATTGTCAAAATCCCCATGTGGAAATCTCTAATTAGGCCTGCAGAAGATTTATTTTATTTTATTTTATTTTATTTTATTTTATCTTATCTTATCTTATCTTATCTTATCTTATCTTATCTTATCTTATCTTATCTTATCTTATTGTATTTTATTTTATTTTATTTCAATTTATCTTATTTATTTATTTGTTTGTTTGTTTGTTTGTTTGTTTGTTTGTTTATTTATTTATTTATTTATTTATTTATGTATTTATTTATTTGTCACCCAAACTGTTATTAGAGCAATAAAGCAGCTATAAGATGGACTTTGTGTGAGGTAGGTCATGAAGGGCACTAATGCTATCTATATTTTTTATTCTTTATTGTACACTTTATTTTTTTCAGTAGTAATGTTATTCAGTGCTGGTTTAGAGAAGTGTAGGTAAGGCATCTCATCTTTGCGTGTATGGCTGCTGTGGTTTCAACCAACAGTGGCTCTCAGTCCCACTATCAGTGCACGATGTGTGGACAAGCCCATTGTGTGGGATATGGTTTGCATGGCTAGACATGTATGTCCTGTCCATAAAACTCTGTCTGTGTCTCAGTCCAGCACTCGTACACCCCCACTACCTCCCATAGCTATTTTCACTAAGGATAGCACATTTATCCACAGTGTTAAAGTTAAGCTCTGTTTATACATCAACTTGGAATAAATCTGCCCTTATATGTTTCAGGACATATTTTTGGGTTGTATTTAGGGTAAAGGGTGGTGGAATGGGACACACTTTCTAGTTCAAAGACTATTATACTACAATTATTGCCCCTTCTTCCCTGTTCCTCCTAAAGCCTACCACCTGCAACATGAGGAAACTGACTGGTTTGATAAACCATGTGAGGGACACGGTGGATCAAAGCCAGGACAGGATAAAAGACAGGTGAGGTTATGTGTCAAACACATAAACACTGTAATTCACAGATTGGGAATAGCTCATAATTATCAGATGACTCCGAATCGGATTAGCTTTCATCATACTGACAGTGAAATATCATATTAAATCATGGCTGAAATACCAGACCATTACAAAGACCATAGGGCATAAAGATATATTCATAATGCCCTGAGTGATGGAGAAATCTCCTACATTCCCCTCTTGTGTAAAGACCAGAATACTGTTGGTATGGTACCCTATAAAAAAATACATGGTACCTCTGGCACATCTACAAATATCTCTGACAGGTGAACGCTACGTCTCCTACATTCTGATTGGTTTGGCCTCTTCCAACAGGACAATGCACCACCACACATGCCTATTTCTGGTTAGAGGAACACTTATCTGAGTTTGGGGTTTTGCCATTCCCACCTGATCTTATGTCACCAGATCTCAAATTCATCGAATACATCTGGGATGCTGTGCAACATGCTGTTGAACACAAAAATCCTACACTTCTGAATACACCAGAATTGTGGACCGTTCTGCAGAAAATATGGTGTTCGTTCCTGACAGAATATTTCCGCAAGCTCATGGAGTCCATGCCCCATCAGGGACCTGCCAAATATTAGACTGGTATACCACCCGTGTTGCATGGCATAGCACATGTTCACCTGTCAGAGACGTTTGTAGATGTAGCAGGGGGTCCCAACGAATGGTCACTAAAGAAACCCCATATCATTATGGAGCCAGTGTATTTTGTATAGACTCGTCTGTATCAGCTTCTGACACTTCAGTGAATATATATGCAGGCTTGATACAGCTGCTCCTGTGTGGCAGACACAAAGGTCAATAAGCAATGATACACTATGGTCAAAAATATGTGAACACCTGGGCAAATTAATGAATGAGAGAGAACTATTTTGCCCGCCCCATTTAACCCATCCATGCAGTGAAACACACACACACCAGTGAACACACTTGCCCGGAGCGGGGGGCAGCCCAAAACCATGGCACCCAGGGAGCAGTTAGGGGAGTAAGGTGCCTTGCTCAAGGGCACCTCAGACATGCCTAGCCCTGGGTGGGGATCAAACCCATGACCTTCCAGTCATGAGACCAGTTCCCTAACCAATAGGCCACGGCTGCCCCATGTGTAGTGTGTAAGAACTAGGTTTGCTGGTTCCAAATAAGGGGAATCTTAATGCTACTGCATAGGAAAACATATTAGGCTGTTTGTTGGATTCCAGTTTTGTGGCAACAGTTTGGGGAAGACCCACACATGGGTATGAAGGTGTACATAGTTTTCACCATATAGAGTTTTCTTTATACACTCACTTTTCTTTACACGCAGCAAACAATATATAGGTGGAATGATGAATAGACAGTGTAACTATCCAATATGATGAGGTCTTACACAGAGGTTCACATGTTAGTTTTGGCCTAGTGTTCAGAGTGTATCATGGAACAGGAGACATTTACACTAAAGAGGGTTGCTGGTTATTGAGTTATTAACCAGTCCTATGACAATTAGACATGAAACAGGTGTCACAGAATCTCAGATAATTTACACTGATTTGTGCACCGCATAAGGCAGGCATGGGTGAGTTCTGCTATAGGAATGTGTATGTGAGCCTTTGCATTACAAACCCAGCCATAGACTGTGCTGAGGTTATTGGACTTGGACTTGATGGATTATGCATTTTGTTATATAGTAGCTGCAATAAAGAGAGCTTCCTAAGGGGCAGGATGTCATCCCAGCAGACTAGCTAAGCATGCATCTGCAATGTCTGTTATAAATTATTAATAAGTGCAGGTGCAGAAAGACAGTAGGTATTTCAGAGCGGGCTGATTATTTTGAAATAAATAGCATAAACAAATGCTATTTGTGAATGCTGTGAATGTTGTAAATGTTAAATGTTAGACGGTTATATATCACTGAAAGAGCTCAACCAAACATATGACCAGTCACTGTAGTACCTGATAGTCACAACCCATTAAAGAAAACAGCTCAGTGAAGAGCCTGAAAAGTTGTCGAGCACTAAGAAAAAAAAAACCCTCATTTAGTGTTCACACTTTAATGCAACTCGTTCCTGACAGAATATTTCCGCAAGCTCATGGAGTCCATGCCCCATCAGGGACCTGCCAAGTATTAGACTGGTATACCACCCTTGTTGCATGGCATAACACATGTTCACCTGTCAAAGACGTTTGTAGATGTACCAGGGGGTCCCAAGGAATGGTTGCTAAAAAAAACCCATATCATTATGGAGCCTGTGTATATTGCATTTTCGCAACCAAACATATGACCAGTCACTGTAGTACCTGATAGTCACAGCCCATTAAAGAAAACAGCTCAGTGAAGAGCCCGAAAAGTTGTCGAGCACTAAGAAAAAAAAAACCCTCATTTAGTGTTCACACTTTAATGCAACTCGTATAGACGTTGAGTTCTTCTGTATTCAGTATAAAATCTTGTGCTTGAATTGAACACTAGAGGAACGTCATAAATGTCATTCATGTTTCAATTGTCGTATGATTTAATTCTCTGTTAGTTCTGTGGAGTTCCTTCATACTCATCCTGAATAAAATCTGAATTCTGCTTGATGCTTTGCAGGTGAAACCTATTCATTACCCTTTCCCACACACTCGCATTAAACTACAGAGAGACCCTCAGGACCACAGCGTTTCAGGTATTTTTATGGAGTTAAATTAACATACAATATGAACTAATTCTGAGTGATTATTGACCTAGTAGTATAAGTGTAAAATGAAATTTTCAGACGAATGACAGTCAACATGTTGTTTTTAGGGGGTGGTTTTGGCATACGTGTGGTTGGAGGGAAGGCGATTCCAGGTACTAATGGAGAGATCGGTGCATACATTGCTAACCTGACACCTGCAGGCACTGCTGAACTGTCAGGAAAGGTTGTAGAAGGTAAGAACAATTTTGCATTCATAAATGTAATATAATAAAAATTATTAATTTTAATTGCATAATTTTTGCTCATTACCTGTGGCTTCATAATTCAAATACTATTATACTTCAGATGATCAGTTTCTGTACGAGTGTTTATTTGTAAGTACTTGTAAGAAAAAGACATACCACAGAAAAACGAAAGGTGACAAACACAGCACTGATTAATAGCCACACCCTTGTTCCCCTCCCACACTGTACCTGACTCAGCATGGATTATCACCTTCAGACTTTTCGCAGCCAAGGAATTTATTTTTAACCAAGGACTATTACTGTAAAACAAAACAATCCAATCCTTTCACTACAAATTTATTTATGTACATACCACAACTATTTCAATGTTTATAAAAATCAAATATGCACAATAAAATTTTTGCAATGTATTTGAACCATAGATCTTTTGGATTCCTGATCTGGCTAAATGGCTGAAATGGCTAATTTCCTGAACTGGCAGTACCCAATGGGTCCATTATTTATAGGCCTACCTGAGTTATTGAGGTTTGGATGAAACCCATTCAATTCAATAAACTAGTCATGCCAGCTAATATCAATATCATGTTCAACAATTAAAAAAATGGATTCTGCTATATTAGCAACACCAGCACCAGCCGTAAATGAAGATTTATTCGTTGTTAAAATCTGGGTACTCTATGCACTTTAATGTCAGGCATTTTTTAGGACGTTTTCTTGTTCTCTATTTGACTATCACTAAATCAGATCAACCAAACATGTGACCAATCCCTGACAGCCACAATCTAATAAAAACAACAAACCAGTGAAGACCCCCAACAAGTTGGTGCACAAAAAATATTACATAACCCTTGATCAGTGTTCACATATTAATGTGACCCACGGCTGTGTTCTTCTGTAATTAGACAGAAAATGTTTGTTTTGTACTGAACCACAACTCTGGAGCAAAGCTACAAACACAAAGCGTTTGTGTTACAATATTCTTAGTATTTAAGGACAAATACAACATGACTATATCAGTCGTCTGAAGTTCCTTTATATTTATCCTGAGCATAATATTAATTCTGTACACATAAAGTCTGATACATTGTCAGCATTTATGTAATGAATGAAAATAATGTCGAAGTTGTCTCATTGGGGTTTGCCTTAAATGTTATCCCTGTTAAAGGTTGGCGCACTACACTGCAGATTATTATTATTTTATTTATAATAATATTCAAGTAGCAATAAAAATGGCTAATTTGGAAGCCAATTTCATCAAAGCACATATCTATGAATATAAGAGTGATTTTTCACACATCATATAACTAATCACAGTAGCCTAAAATGCTCAGATTAATTGAATTAATGATCATTAAAAGGGAAAAAAACAACAAGAAGAGATTAGATATTTAAAGTAAAACATATATATGAATGGTGTTCTTTTGTTATTTAGCTGTGGAAGAATATCATAAGCGAAGGGCCTATCTGAGGAGCTGCGTTTTTCATCTGTGTAAGTGCTGACGAGTTGGCCTGGAGAGTGGTTGGGATTGCAGTGCTGTTTCTTAGCTGGCTGTCTTTCCCTCATTTATTTATTTCTTGCTCTTTCTTGGCAGACAGTTTCCACTTACTGAGTGGCGTGTTTCAGGAAAGTCCATTTAAAAGGAATGCAATGTGTGTCTCTTTCTCTGTGTGTGTGTGTGTGTGTGTGTTTCTTCGTACTCCTGCATTTATGAGATTTGTTTACTTAATTTATTGTGCGTATGCATTGTTAATTACAAAGTTTCAGCAGTCTCAATTTTTTTTTTACAACGTCCAACTTCAAAGTCGGATTAAAGTTATGTATTGGAAATTGTTGTCAGTCTGGTTTCACTGTTTTTTTTCCCCCACCACTTTTTCTGCTGGCCATATTGTGTGCAATGCAGGAATGCAGGTCCTGGAATGGAATGGAGTCCCTCTGATGGGAAAGACCTATGAGGAGGTGCAGAGCATTGTGGGTCAGCAGAGAGGGGAGGTAGAGATGTGTCTGCGCCTGTGAGTCTGTTTTTTTTTTTTTTTTGTCTATTACAGAATTATTTGAGAATGCCACTCCATACGGAATGAAAACAAGATAAATGAAAGGAAAAGACTCGATGAATGTGCTGATTAAATGCTCGTTTCATTTCTGTGCAGAGATCTGAATATGCGCTCAGACTCAGACAGTCCCAGGTATCTAGAGCTGCAGTCTCAGCTGAAAGTCGGTAAGTCTCTTTCTGCTGAATGCAATTCCAGGTTTTCGTCAACAGTCGGAGAAAATCATTGTCACATTCTATTCATTGCTCATAGTCTTTCAGGATACTCTATTCTCTAGACAATATTTCAGCACTGATCTGTTTTTAGATTGCTAAAGCATCTGGTGTTTATCTTAAGTTATTTCCCCTATCTCTGTGTCATTGCACCTGCTGAAATAAAATACAGGGCTGCATATCAGCCTGCTGATTATACTCTCAGAAAAAGATAAACTCTTGGCCTGTCTTTCCTGATAAACAGAATTGGTGTGCGTGTGTGTTTGTGTGTGTGTGTGTGTGTGTGTTGCAGCTGAACACCAGCGTTCTCCAGGTGTTGATCCTAAGCAGTTGGCCGCAGAGCTGCAGAAGGTCTCACAGCAGCAGGCTCCTTCCTCTGTTCTGACTGTCCTGGATAAAGCCGGACATCTTCACTCGGCTACAGCGTCCATTGGCTCCAGTGGTGTCCCCAGCCCTGGTCAGCCTGGATCTCCCTCCGTCAGCAAGAAACGCCACAACAAGGTAAACAAAGGTGTATAAACAGACAGACAGATAGGCAGGCAGACATACAGAAAGCCAGGCAGGCAGAGTTGGAGTTAGGTAGGTAGGTACATACATAGGTAGGCTAGTAGGTTGGTACAGAGCCGGCCCGAGGCATACTCGAAATACGCGG
The DNA here is from genome assembly GCA_028565595.1 of Duopalatinus emarginatus. Taxonomy (NCBI): domain Eukaryota; kingdom Metazoa; phylum Chordata; class Actinopteri; order Siluriformes; family Pimelodidae; genus Duopalatinus; species Duopalatinus emarginatus. The sequence continues at coordinate 6,358,908 of JAOVVF010000032.1, read as the reverse complement.
CTGCTTAGGGCCCCTGCGCCACCAGGGGGCCCCCAAGAGCACCAAGATATCATGATAAAAAATATATATATTTTAAAAATAACATTGAATAATAAAATGAAATGGTATTACACAGGTAAAAGTGAATATTATATTTATTTATTTTTATAGTAGCACACCTATATATAGGTTAATCATTTGCTGCTGTGGGCTGTTGCCACTGTCGGGCACTTCAGCGTATTGCACAATTTCTGTCTCTGGGCAAATCGCTCTAACAAAATAAAATAAAATATTTTAAATAAATAAATAAATAAATAATAAAATCCAGCTCCCTATTTAGGCCTTCCGCTTCCTTTTTGTTTTGTTTTGTTTTTCCTGGCGCAGGGAGAAAGGTAATTGAGCGATATGCAGGGGTGGTCGGAGGCGGTACGGGGGGCCTCAAATGAAAATCTGCTTAGGGCCCCATAAAGGCTTGCGCCGGCCCTGGGTAGGTATGTAAGTAGGTGGATAGGTAGGTTGGGAGGTAGGCTTGTAGGTAGGTACGTAAATGGGCAGCATGGTCAATAGGTAGGTAAATATGTATGTAGGTAGGCTGGTAGGTAGGTAGGTTAACATGACCGAATTGAGACAACAGACACATTTTAATGCTTCATTATGTGAGCTACTTCTTAAAAAACTAGCCTTGCTGGGTCAGGTGCTGGGTCCACATTGGATGTTGTAGTTTAAAGCGCCTGAAAAGGCTTTACTACTACATTTTATAGCATCTTGTTGAAAGGTAGTTAAACATCATTTGATATGCTGATGAGAGTCAGTAGATAGCCTGCTTCATTACAGTCTATAGGTAGATAATGTTACCGACTACTCGTCTGTCTTCACTATAGACATCACACATTATTTATTTGGCCTATCTGTTTATTTTCAGACAGGTGACGGGGTGAAACCACAACCACATCCCATCACTGGTGAAATACAAGTAAGTCTGTCTGACCTCATCTTGCACTTACTAGTATACTGGACTCATGTTAAATGCATATCAATCTATTTGTGATAAAGAAATATGTCACACTTTATCATTTTGATATTTTGTGCATGTAAGGAGACTTGAAATAACTTTCAGAAATATGAAGTGATATATATGAAAATGACCTTTAATAACTGAATTTATGAGCTGCAACATGATACGGAGGATCATCTTTTTTTCTCCATAGCTACAAATCAATTATGACAAGAATATGGGTAACCTGATCGTCCACGTTCTACAAGCCCGTAACCTTGCACCAAGAGACAACAATGGATATTCAGACCCTTTTGTTAAGGTGTATCTTCTGCCAGGGAGAGGGTGGGTATGACATGTAAACATGGGTGTGTGGGTGTATATAAGAGAGAGAGAGAGAGAGAGAGAGAGAGAGAGAGAGAGAATGAGAGAGAGTCTGCTTTGCCTATGTGTCTGTTTGTGCATATCTGTGTGTGTGTGTGTGTGTGCGTGTGTGTGTGTGCACAAATATGGTGTATTTGTGTTATTACTTTAACAGTGTAGTTGTTTTTGTGTTTGTGTTGTCATACTTTTTTTTCTCCTTCCCTGCTGTATATTTGTTCACTCTCTTACTCCTGGTCTATTATACCATTTCTTTGTACTAAAGTTTTCTACACACCAGGGGTGTCAAACACACACCATCTTAGGTTCTAGGTTCTAATGTGAGGAAAGATTCGTGAAAGAAAAGGAGTATTTTCTGTTATTTTCCACTAGGGGGCAAAATAGAGCACAACATCATTTCTAAAGCAAACTAAAAATTTGACATCGTAACCGTGTATCTTTCCAAAACTAAGGGGTAAAGAGGGATGAATACTTATGTAATCACAATATAGATAGATAGATAGATAGATAGATAGATAGATAGATAGATAGATAGATAGATAGATAGATAGATAGATAGATATGCTATTTGTTTAGATTAATAACATATAATTTTAGATAAATGTATATATGTATTTTGGTAATTGCAACTGTTTTGTTAGCTATACAGTATATTTAATTGATAGGTGATTTCACTAATTTAGATAATTGAGACGCTCTAGTTAGATAGTGATGCACTAAGCAATAAGCTAACAGAGTTAACCTCAGAGTTAGCCTTTTAAACCAATGAGCTGAGGCAACAAAACTTGCTAGCATGCCAGATAACATTTCCCTCTGTGTAGCGGAAAACGTTAAATTGTGACTAACAATCCCAAAATTGCAACTAAATTACACTTGTTAACCTTTATAAAAATGTACATATTATAATAATAAAATAAAATTATTATTATTGTTATTATTATTATTATTATTATTATTATTATTATTATTATGACGGAAGTGATAAAATAAAAATGTTTATGAGAAAAGTTGTGCCACGCTGAACGTTGAGATTGTCTTCTCAGCTGAGGCAGCACACAAAGCTCCCTCAATTTTTAGCCAGAACAAACGGTCAGAATAAGGCATCTCATAAGGCAGCTTCTGAGGCATCTAAAAACTGAGATAGCCTTCTTATCAGGACCATGCATAAAATGAGGTAAAATGCTGTTTCAGTAGAGAGATCACTGGGTTTTTAGAGAGACCCAGTATGTATCTGAACACAATGAATAAGAGTTACGATGTGTTACAGATCACTGGACATAAAAATGAGTTTGACATGCCTGCTATTCACGCTGCTGTTTATTGATTGGTGGTCGCTCAGACTCCAGTCTTGAAAGGCGTACTGCAATTGTATCCCATTCAGCTGATCTGCTTATTACTGACCAACTCAAAGCAAAAAAAATGAGTGTCTGTACACTGGCGCCCCCCAGAAATACTTTGATCAGCTTTATAAAAAAAAAAAACCCGAAAACTAAATGCCACCACACATCGGTCAGGATGATAAAAAATTTAATTAGTGTGCAACAAACTAAGTGACGTGCAATCCTTCAAATGCTGTCTTCTAAATCTAATGATTAAGTACAATGCCCTATACACGATTAAAAACTCATCCAAACTGCACACCGTTCAGTCCCTGAGCCTCAGTGTCTCTGCTTCATGTGTATGGAGTCAACAAACAGCAAAATCAATAAGGCTTTCTCCGGTGTCAGGTATATAATGATATATCTACTATCTCCTAATGGCCATATCTCTGGAGTGTTTATAAGATTAAGGTGCATTACCTGACCAGACACTCCTCTGGCTGATGCTAGGATCTAGCCTATATACACTGGATAGGGTGTCGTTTTTCCAGGTAGATACTCTGGAATGCTCAGGATGCTTAGCCGTTTCCTTCCTCTGTGCGTTTGTTTTTTTCCTCTTTTCCTTTTTTCTCGAATTCTCTGACTGTTTTCTGTTTGTTTGTCTGCTGTTGCATTCCTAACAAATCTCTGGATCGGTTCAGACAAGTCATGGTTGTCCAGAACGCAAGGTAGCGTGGTGCTCCTCCTTCCTTTCATTTGATTTCCTTCCTCTGTGTGTGTCTGTTTTTGTCTCATGTTCATTACTGAACCGTGATTCATCTGAGTGCGGATTGGTGAGCCTGTCGTTGTGTGGTGTCTGAAATGTGTCATCAAAGCTACCTCAACATCTCTACCTCTGTGCATTGGGAGTATGAGCTGCATTTTTCATCATGAATTGAATGCATTGGTTATAAATTAAAAAAGAATAATAAACTTACATACACACAGAGACACACACACACTTTTAAAGGTGATGGGTTAAGGGATACACAGTTGAATGTACAACTCCATTAGGTAAAGCTTTACACTGAGATTCCCTTAAAATATTATTTAGTTAACATAACAAACCATGAACTTTACCCAGAGCCGGCCCGAGGCATACTCGAAATATGCGTCCGCTTACGGCCCCTGCGCCACCAGGGGGCCCCCAAGAGCACCAAGATATCATGATAAAAATATATATATTTTAAAAATAACATTGAATAGTAAAAGGAAATGGTATTACACAGGTAAAAGTGAACATTATATTTATTTATTTTTTATAGTTGGCACACCTATTTATAGGTTAATCAGTTGCTGCTGCGGGCTGTTGCCACTGTCGGGCACTTCAGCGTACAATATCTCTCTCTGGGCAAATCGCTCTAACAAAATAAAATAACATTTAAATAAATAAATAAATAGTAAATAAAAATCAGCTCCCTCCTTAGGCCTTCCGCTTCATTTTTGTTTTGTTTTGTTTTTCCTGGCGCAGGGAGAAAGGTAATTGAGCGATATGCGAGGTGGTCGGATGGGGTATGGGGGGCCTCAAATGAAAATCTGCTTAGGGCCCCATAAAGGCTTGGGCCGGCTCTGACTTTACCATTACTTTGACCTCTGCATTTAACCTATTTGTGCGTGGGAAGCAGTTGGGCGTTAGGTGCCTTGCTCAAGGGCACTTCAGTTGCACCTTATTTCCTCAAGCTTGTGGGGTCTATGCTCCATATTTCTGTAGTCCTATGCTTGATTTATGATACCCTTATTGCCAGCACTTCAGTGCATAGTTTAGTATGTTGTCTGTGCAACACACTAATTGTTGTTCTCCGATTTAACTTATTTCAGCTGATTTTCGGTTCGCATCTCCTCCTGTCGATATCAACATATTAACATGGGACAAAATGTCAACATGTTAGAAAGAAGTATGCTTGTATTGCTGCATTGTTATCTCTGTTATATGATATTATGTAATAGCAGCTGGACCATATCAGCAACATCACAATTAGCCAGCATAAGTTAACACATGTACAAGTTAATGTTAATGTTATTGAAGTTCATGGTTTGTTCATGTTAATGGGAAGTTTAATAAGGAAACATTACCCTTAGTTCATCAAAGTTGCTTACAATAGAAGACAAGTGCTCATTTTCCAGTTTTATACTTATGTAAGTCTTGCATCATGTTAATGATTTACAAGTTCTACATGCATGTGCGAGCATAATTTCATGTATGACTCTGCGAACTAGTGACATCATTATCATCTTCTGCAGTCCATACAGTATATCAATATGACTTCATTTGAAATAGAACTCTTACATTAATATTTGCTGTTTAAATAAGAATAACCTTAAGAAACTATGTAACATGTGTATGGATCTTTTAGTAATGGTTTAGTTATTGTTATAATAATTAGAAAAATATATAATGGTTATTTTGTATTTATAGTGGCTTTAAATGACATAAGAATTTGTTAGTTTGAGTAGTTTGGAGTTTTATTTGTTTAGTTTTCTCTTGTGTCTTACAGTCTGTTTCTCTGTTTATAATGATACAACAGTGCTGAAAATAAGAGAAGAACCAAATATGTGCAGAAGACACAGAACCCTGAGTGGAACCAGACTGTCATCTATAAAAACATTCACCTTGAGCAGGTAAATGTTGATGATATGGTTTCTTACAGAAGGTTCATTCTGTTCACACAACTGTCAGGGCTTATATCACTGGTTTTTCTTGTATTTATTTTTGGGAAAGGTGTTTATGAAGATATTTTCCGTCAAGATAATTGGGATGAGAATGACTCAGATCCAGTTGCACACACACATACTATCCGAGTGTCACAATAAGCTGACAAGCATGACAGAGAAACTTTATTCAGTAATCTTGTACTGTTTGGAGGTAAAAACACTGCAGGTGTATATTTTAGATAAGATGAGGGTATCAGAGACACAGGTTAATTATAATTTATTATATAGACATATGGAATTTATGGAAAATCGTTCGGGGCAGACAATCCATCATGTCAGAAACACTGTACAGTAAAGCGCAAAAGAGTTATCCAAAAGGCAAAAGCTGGAGGAGATCGATACTGCCAAAAAGCCTTGAAAGGTAGTCTGAGTAGAGCAGACGTGCCTTGGCAATAAACAAACTGAACTGAGAGGTGTTTAAGGCTGTGGTAGTCGGCAGGGGATTATGGGGGATGGACTTTCTGGAGGCTGTGATAACACTGATGTCTCTGACCTAAACTGAGTCGCTGTATTTTTGCTCCTGCTTAGGCTGAGATTTGCTTTGTAATAGTATGTTTTAAGACTCCAATGAGGTATCGATGGGAGTAGGTGAGCAGTAGAGGCATGAGCCTCATGACTGGTTAAATGTGTGATTTGTTTTACTTTCAGCTGAAAAGAAAAACCCTTGAGGTGACAGTATGGGACTATGCCAAATATTCCTCCAATGATTTCCTGGGAGAAGTGAGTGTTGCTTGTTAACATCCTGACTTGACACCTTTTGCCTTGTGAGAATTGAATATTTGCACATTTTGGTAGAACAAAATCAGCTTTAGAAAGTCTTAGCATGTGGGATCACACCATGACTTCATTAGCTTAAATAAAATGAATATAAATTAACTTATAATAACAGTAATAATTATAATAATAATAATAATAATAATAATAATAGCAGACTATGTTACACTCTGTGCTAAGAAACTGTGGCTTATGTGTTGCAGGTGCTTATAGATCTGTCTAACACTGCTCAGTTGGACAACATGCCTCGCTGGCACCCCCTAAAGGAGCAAAGTGAAAGCATCCACCATAGTAGAGGACATCCACCACATGGAGGAAGCGGAGGATCAGGTGGCCAAGGAGGCCAGGGAGGCCAAGGAGGTCAGGGAGGCCCTGGAGGATCAGGTGGACCAGGGGGCACTGGGGGGCAACCAAGCAACGAACAATCCCCTAAAACCTCTGTCATCAAGAGCAGAAGTCATGGCATCTTCCCTGACCCTGCTAAAGGTAGCCTATTCAGAGTCCACCTCTTTACAACACAGTATACTTTAGTGAATTAGCAGGAGCATAATTATAAAATAAAATATTTATGCCTTTAGATACTCAAGTTGCCACTATTGAGAAATCCCATAGTAGCCCAGGCAGTTCAAAATCCTCATCCGAGAGTCATCTGCGCTCACATGGCCCTTCTCGCAGTCAGAGCAAGAGCAGTGTTACTCAGGCTCACCTCGAGGACGCCGGGAACGCCATCGCTGCTGCCGAGGCCGCCGTGCAGCAAGCCCGTCTTCAGCCAAGTAACCTTTCCCTTTACACATGAGTGCACAGCTTATCTCTCTTGTCTTTCCTCATGCACTCTCACCTTTCCTGTATTTTTGTCCCTGTCCCCCATGTCTCTACCTATCTGTCTAATCATTTTCATTTTTTATATTTGACTGTTTTTCAATTTAAATCCTTAACCAGATAAATAATATCTATTAGACTCCTATGGTGGATATCAAAAGAATACACTGCCTTGAAATCAGTTTCAACTCAGGAATTAATTAAGATAATATGCCACGGATGTCTGCAATATAGCCCAGAGTATTAAAGTAAGGGGACCTATATAGTTTCCAATATTGCTTACAAATCGATAAAATAGTACATGCAGGTTAAATAGATATAAACCCCTAAATTAGTTCTTGTGCAATCAGTTGCCATCATAAGTCAAATAATTAGTTTAATAACGTTCACATATGTGTCACGTGGATTCTATATAAATGCCCCCATACATGGAACGTCACATTTTGTGTTCAGAATGTTCACTCACCCACAACAGAAGTCCACTAGCAATGTGCAAACGAGTTACGTGTTTGCCATAAACATGGTGCTTTGTGGGAGTACATAAACTGACTGAGCATTCCAATCTTTTGTCAACGGACACACACACTCACACACATGGGCAGTTTAAAGTGACCGATGAACCTAACATGCATGTTTTTGGACTGTGGAAGGAAACCGGAGTTCCCAGAGGAAGCCCGCACAAGCACGGGCAGAACATGCAACCTCCACACTGAACGGCCTGGACCAGGAATCGAACCCTGATCACCTTGCTGTGAGATGACAACGCTAACTACTACACCACTGTGCCGCCTCTAACACTATACAGTGCCATAAAAAACTGCAATACATAGCAAAATATAATCTGTCCATGCTGTACCCTACACTCGTTTTTGATTCACAATTAACATATGTTTGGATAGGTGGATAGAGTACAGTGAAAATATATATAAACTACAGCGTGTACTTCTCCAAACTATATAGCAATGTTAGTGTCCATGGTGACACAGGTGGTGAAGAACTTCAGGTTTTTGCAATTAGATATTACAAATATCTGGGACATAATTATGCAGCAGCAAAACATCCGCATAGTGGTTGCAACAACGGTCTGCCCTCATCTCCAACTGAGTAAGTGGTGAGTGTAGGAAATATGTAGTGAGCTTATTAATCTGTCAATAAGCTTTCATATTCCCTCCTTAAAAATATTTCAGGCTGACCTGCCTAAACCTGCAAAATCATGACTATAGAGAGGATGTTTTAATGCCTTAAAATGAGGTTTTTTGAAGAGTATCTACAGTATAGGCAGTGGTGTGCGGACATGTATTCAACAAGACAACACTCTTTGATAGAATTTTTTTTTTTGCTTCAGCTCTTCAGTGAGCATCTCACTGTTATAAGCGCTGTTGATTGTTGAACCTTTTTCACTGCACGCTGATTTTCTTTTATGCAAATCACAAGTGGGGCAGCAATTTGTTCTTGCACTGCAGTCACAGATGAACTGATGTAACACATTGAAACCTGCACAGGATTCCTTGTACGGAAAGCATTGATAAGACAGTGCGGCCAACAGATGTTTTAATGTAACTGAAGTGCAGATATTTGTTGACCCTTGTACAAAAAACAAAACAAAACATTGAACTTCCCTCAAAGCATCATGTTGAGACTGTTGACGTCATTAAATGACCTCATGTTGAAGTCATTAACTGAGTAAGGAAGGCATTCTACCAGGCATTGATGGAGGGGAATAAATACTATTAAAAGGACAAATGTTTACTAAACCTTTGTGTCACAGTACAAATCTTGTTTTGCACCTTTAAATGGAAAAATCACAAGATAGTTCCTTTCAATTCAATACAGTTTTATTTGTTTAATGGTTTTAGCAATAGACATTGTCCCAAAGCAGCTTTGCAGAAATATGAAATCTGGATTTAACCTTGATCAGCAATCCGACAGTGACAGTGGCAATATATA
>JAOVVF010000032.1:6299225-6315119 GCA_028565595.1 Duopalatinus emarginatus | reverse complement strand
TTTGACAGCCCTAATATATATATATATATATATATATATATATATATATATATAAGGATAAGCTTCCACCTAGTGTTTCCAATATAGGCACTGATCAAGATAAAGCATTCACTGAAAATGTATGAGAGATTTTAATATATCACAAACTATATCATAATCACAGCATAAGTACACATCATGACTCCATTTAAAATTTCTCATATTCTCCCAACTTACTAGGTACAAGTGTGTTTAAGGTCAAATGCACGTTCAATGAGATGGTATTTGCATAAGAAAATGAAACTTTTATTATAGAGGCCCCATATGAGGTCTATAAAACTTTCCACATAATAAAAATATTCACATAATTTGAGTATATTTGCAATAAGCTGGGAACCATAGAGAGGGAACAACAACAGGATGATGGCAGCCAAAACCAATAAATGTGCTCAGTATAAATTAAATGGATTCAGTATTCACTCTATGCTGGCACCCAGAATTTAATTTAGAGACTTCGCCATATTGATATTTTGAGCACAAGCCATGTTCTCTATTCTGCTGTGCAGACGGAGGTCTTGGCCTCAACAGACAGTGCCAGAGCCAATCAGATGTGTTTGAATGGGTCTGGTGAACTTTTGCCTCTCTGGTACTTTGATGTAAAGAACAGCCTTTCAGGCCATCAGAACCAATACATCAACCAAAAAGCACACTGTGTTTGTATGTGTGTGTGTGTGTGTGTGTGTGTGTGTGTGTGTGTGTGTGACAGATATGCGACTCTTTGCTCACCGTTTTATAAATCTACAGGGTAATGGTTAGCTGGAAAGACAACATTTTGTCCTCTGCTAGATTGCGGTGCAGTATAAAGACAAGCAATAAAAGATTCAGGTTCTGATCCCAGTTCACTGTTTTCCATGCAAGAGTGGAGGAGTCTGGGAATACATTATTTGTACTGTGCATATTTCTGTAGTGGTCTGGGAAAACTGGCTCAATTCTGGCCAAGAGCCAAAAATAACAATAATAAGCATTTATTTGTCACATACACATTACAGCATTTTTTTTTCTTTTTTTTTTCTTTTTTCTTTTTTTTGCATATCCCAGCATGAAATTTAGGGTCAGAGCACAGGGTCAGCCATAATAAAGCACCCATGGAGCACAGAGGGTTAAGGGCCTTGCTCAAGGGCCCAACAGTGGCAGCTTGGTGAAAGTTTCTCATCAGTAACCAAGAGCCTTATCCGTTGAGTCAACACTGCCCTAATATACACCAAAGTTCCAGAAACACTGGTACTAACTGGTCTAATACTTGGTAGAAGTTGTGTGGCATCCCAGATGTGTTCAATAACATTGCGATAGTATGCAATAATAGACATGTATGATGGCACATTGTCCTGTTGAAAGAAGCCAAACCCAGGACATGAACAGGTGTAACTTTTCAGAAAGGTGGGACACACAGTGTTCACCTAGCAAAACCTGTCAAAAAACCTGGCAAAAACGTTTGTAGATGTACCAGGGTTCCCATAGAATGCCAGCTAAACAAACCCCATACCATTATGGAGCTGGATGTTGGAGACAGATGCTTTGCAGTGCAGACAAAGCTGATCAAATAAAACACAAAGACGTGAGAGAGTCAAGGAACATAGGCATACAGGAACACACACACATGCCCGGTGAAAACACAACAAACGTGCAAAACATGGTTCAGATATGAGGAGGGCAGCCAGAGTTTGTGGCTTGAGTTTAGGCACTGAATACTACTGATAATACACAGCTGGAATGCTCATGAGCAAGGCAAGTGCTCCCTGGGCACCGTGGATCGAGGCTGCACACTGCCCCACTTTTAGTGCATGGATAGGTGAAATGTGCAGGTCAAATTCCTCTATGTGTGAAAGCACAGTAGGTCACTTCACTTTCACTTAAATACAGGTGAAACAAGATACAGGCATGGTAGAACACAGGGAACCTGTGGTCGGGTGTTGTGACGTTCAGGGGCTGATACCAAGTAACCAATTACATGGACTTTGTTACTTACTGTCCGTGACTGGTAACTCGTGACTTTACTTGTCTTTGAGATACTTTGTGGAAAAAATAGTTTCAACATTTTTGCTGCAGATTTCATCTTCCGTACTAGGTGTCACAGTTGGACCATATTCTTAGATATCACCAGAGGCTGCATTATGCAGATGTGCCCTTCAGCTTTTATTTTTAGTGTCTATTTTGTTCTGTCAGCATCCTGAGGCTCAATATTTACAGTGAATGTCCTTCGGATGTTTTGCGAATTCAACAGATTTTTAAATGTTTTGTTTATTTTAACATTTATAACATGTACTGCAAAGTTTGTATTCGGAGTCTCAGGAGGCGGTGCAATGATCTGGGGTTGCTTTAATTGGTCAGGTCGAGGTTTAGCAAAGTTATGTGGGAATACAATGAAGTCAGCTGAGTACCTGAATGTACTGAATGAGCAGGTTGTAACATCAGTAGGTTTTCCCCTGCTGGCACATAAATATTCCAGGATGAGAAAGCCAAGATTCATCAGAATCAAATAATGAATGTATGATTCAGGCAGCACAGGGAATCATTTTAACACATAGTCTTGACCTTAACCCGAATCTTAACGGTCTTGCTGGAGAAGACCATCCAAATATAAAAAATAAATGCAACACTGGATGGAAATAAATGTTGTAGTGTTGTATGGGGTTGTTCAAGTCAAAGTTAAAGAAAATGTAGTGCTGTTGGATGAACAGACCAACAAACATCACTGTATCAGTTCTCAGCCTCAGAGGACAGGACAGCTGAGTGGATTGACCTTATTTAAACATTTAGCTACAGTAAGCAAAACCCTGTAAGTATTTTTCTCTGTAAACTTTTTCCCAGCCTGTTTTTATAACCTCGTTCAGTACAACATGGGTTATCACTATTTTACAATTGTTTATAAGATTTGTGTACTTTGAATGCAAGTCATTTACCTTATGTAAGTCTGAACACACTCGTCTAGCATCTAGCAGTGATTTTAGAATAAAAAAAAAATAATTAGAGAAAAAGTTGTGGGTTTTTTGTACTCATTTTTATAATCAGGTTTTTATCCAGAGCTTTTTATCCAGGAAAAAAAAATGGCTACCATATTGGATATCGTGGTTGACCTCACTCTAGTCGGATATTTACATGTAATATGTCTGTGGGCATGCCAGTAACTTATAATTTAAAACAACAGGACCTGAAACCAAGCATTTGGTAAGCTGTTTTAGACAGAATGAAAAAAAAAACCTTCAGATATTTTGACCAAACTATTTTACAGACATTTATTAAGACCCCATGGAACTGGATTAAGTTGTGGGATGGTAGGTCTCTTTTAAAATAGAATTTTATTTAAAGGTTATATCTCTACTAGATACATATATGATAATTTGGTGTCCCATTACCTATATTATCACACAAACAAAATTCTATAATAGTTTAATAGTTAGTACATGGTTGTAGCTAAAGCTAAAGATGGTCCAAGTTTTTTTTTTTTTTTTTTTTTTTGGTCAGGCAGTTAGCATAGTCCTGAAACACATGTTTGGATTCCAGCACTACAACATGACAGCTAATTCACCTGGGCATTCACATGGTCCTGTTCTCATTAGGATGATGTCTGTGGGCTCGCTCTCGGCTTGTGTACGCTGTGTTTTGAAAGTTTTTAAAATTCATGAGTGTATTATGCTCTTTTTCTTTGCAGCATAAAAGAGTGGGTGGATCAGATGCAGCAGGAGCTGGTGACCCTGGCTGACACAGCAAGTGCAGGAAAAAGCCTAGTGGAGGTTAGGAAAAAGAATCTATCTATCTATGTGTCTACTATCTGTCTGTCTGTCCATCTGTCTGTCTGTCTGTCTATCCATCCGTCCGTCCATCCATCCTGCTACTGCTTCTATATGTTCATGTTGCTTAAACATTGACCTCACATAAAAATGTAGCTTGTGACTCTAATCAAAGCCTCAGATTTTTTATATAATTTACAGTTCTATCTACATCCTGATGCACAGCGCTTCAAAACCTTTTACACTTTGCTATTGTCATATTGGATGTACACTCCAGAAAAACTGGTGCACCAGTCCACATTCCCACAGAACCATAGGAGTGCTGAGCCAATGAACGTCATATTTCCTACAGAACAGTCCACAGTTCTGAGATCTGGTTTTGATTTAGGTGTGTGTAGATGTGCCAGGGGTCTCATGAAATGCCAGTTAACTAAACCCCATAGCATTATGGATCTCCCATAGATGTCTGTCGCACCAATCACACAGGTGGCCTTGCTGTGTATTTTGCATAGGCTGATCTGTACCAGTTTTTTTTGGCCCTTCAGTGTATGCAGCTCACTTCCCCAGTGCACTACAGCCTTAAGACCAGTGGAAACAATGTTTGAGTATTGATGCCTGCTTCTTTTCACAGGCATGTTAAATTCACCACATGTTAGAGCTAAACCCACTGCATATTTGGAGGATAAAATCTCCAAGCCCAATGGCACATCTTGAAATCATTAAAAGTCAATGGGCTTTACAGAGCAGCATTCAACCTCAAGGTACTGCTTTGTAATTGCGTAAATTTCCGAATTAATGCATTCTTGTCTTTACCTTTGTTGCAGATCTTTATGAATAATCAGGAATCCTATACCGTGGAAACAAACGATGCAGCAAGGCTGGTGGATAACGCAGCACGGAATATCGAGAACTTTTTAAAGAAGAGAGCAAAAGCACTCGAGGTAAAGTACACACAAAACTCTATGCGTTTTTAATGTGTGATCATATGCAAACACTGCACAGAGGAAATAAATGTGATTATGTTTAGTTACACACCATTTTAAGAAGGTTGCTCCATTATTTGTGACGGAGAATTACAGATTAGGTTCAACCTCTTTTTTTCCTTGGCTTGAATCCTATTTAAGGATAGTGCAATGCTGTGAGGACAGGTGTGTGTGTGCATGAGAGAGCCAGATGGCATTGCTTATGCACAACTGAAAGATGAATTGTTTTCTGCCTTTGAGCCTGTGGCTATCTATGCCCACTGCAGATGTGCTATGGGCCCCCTGGTGTCAGCCTACTGACCTGGAACGCTGGCACAAAAAGTGTGTACGTGTGTCTATGCATTCATTATAACTGATTGGCACCGGCCTGGGAGTTGGCATGCATTGGTGGGTCTTTAAAGAAGTCAAAGCTGGGTCAATGAGTAGTCTGGCTGTCGGATCGTGTTTGTAATACATGGAATGTTTGAGCTGAAATAAGGGTCATTTGTGCATTTGCCAGTTGCATCATTAATCTGAGCTGTTTTAAGCTTTACTTGGAGTCAGAGAAGCAACCAGTTATGAGTACATTATTCATAATGACCAGTTTTGAATGGACACAAATACATTTCTCTTTAGAAATAAATCAAGGTAGTCAACCACAAAGTCTAGTACTTGGTAGGTCCACCATGGGGCATGGACTCAACAAGCTTGCAGACATATTCTGTAGGCAATGAACACCATACTTCCTACAGAATGGTCCACAATACTGTTGTTTTCTGAGGTGGTCCAACGTGTGTTGCATGGCATCCCAGATGTGTTTGATATCACTGAGATCTGGAGAATGGTGGGGATGGCAAAACCCCAATCTCTAACAGTAATTTGGTGTCTCTAGACGTGTTTTTGCGCATTGTCCTGTTGAAAGAGGCCAAACCTATCAGAATAAAGGTAGGACATAAATGGGTGTAACTCATCAGAAAGGAGGCACACATAGCGTTAAACCTGTCAGACACAGTTATAGATATACCAGGTGTCCCAGGGGATACTAGCTAAACGAACCCCACACCATCGTGGAGACGACATTTTGCATATACGCATCAGTTATTTGATTCTTCAATGTATATTTGATGGGACCTGGTGTAATGCAAAAAAAAAATAAAATAAAATAAAATAAAAAACTAAAAAGCATAAACTGAAGCATGATACATTTATACATTTTATTAAAAAAAAAAACTTTTACATTTATAAATTTAATTTTTAGCCAGTAGTGTTCACAGTGGTTTTATTTAGTAAACAAAGCTTTATTTAAACAGCTCTTTTGAAACACACAGTTACAAAGTGCTACACACATGTAATTAAATGAGTGAACAAATAAATTAAAATAAATTACAATATAAACACAGCATAATAAGAGCCAGACCAAACAAAAACCAATTAAAAGAAATGAAATGAAATTAAAATATAAAACACGGCACTAGAAGAGGCAGACCAAATTAAACCAAGCCACAAAATGAGACGGGAATAGAGATGTATGGAAGAGGACTGCAGAAATATGTGGTTTTAAGAACTGCTTGTTAGCTATAATCTTTATTTTGCATTCGGAGTGAGGGATAGTATTGTTTTGCACTTGAAGTACGGCATAGTTAAAAGGCTGCAAAGTAGAAAGATGAGATCAGAGACACGTAAGAGACACATGGAGTGCCTGATAAGTAATTAGTACAATTGTGTAGTTTGTTATGAAGCCGTGAGAATGAAGTAATATGGGACTGATGACTAGTTGTAGTTAATAAGATAGAAACAGCATTTTGAATCAAGTGTATATGATGAAGAACCTCTTGACTGTGCCACATATAGAAAGTTGAAATTAAAAGAAAATTGACAAGACATCCTACTAGTTAGTTCGCCAAAGCGTTTATAAATTACAAACTTAGCCCATACTTTAACTTTCATTCACTGTTTTCAGTCTATCAGCATGTTGGACAAATTTTGTTTAATTATTTCCAAGCACACAGTGAATACAACCATATAAACTTTGTGTCCATGGTTAATTAATTTATTCATTTCATATATTTAGTTTTACTTAAAAACTTCTAACACTGGTCAGGGGTGCAGCTAACATTTTTAAATAATAAATAATTACCACTTTAGTTGCGTCTTGGTGGTAGCAGGGATCAAACTGGAGACATTATGTTCATTAGGCTGGTTCTTTACAGCCAACCTGCTACTGTTGTACAACAAGTGCCATAAATCTAAGACTGTTTTATGTAAAAATTAAAAAAGTAGCTTAGTGTAGGTCAACTGTAGTTTTACATTGCAAAAATAAAAGTATAAATAAATACAGGAAATACAGGAAAACACTGTATATTTATTATAGTGCTCAGTGTGCGTAAAGGACATTTTTATTATCATAGTAATCTCTTGCTGAGTGATTTGATGAACGGTAATAACACTGACAGGCTATTAATATCCATCTGAACAGAGCACCATGTTCATCATTGCAAAATTCAGAATCGTTACTGAGTTTAAAAAAAAAATAAAAAATTAAAATAATAATAATAATAATAATAATAATATATATATATATATATATAAAAATAAAAAAAAATGAAAAAAAACTAGATATATAATAAGTAGTTAAAATAAAATAAATAAATAAAATAATAATAGGTGTTTTGTTATTATTATTAACAGGCTTATTTATTGTACTTATTTATTTTTGCTTCTCGGCACAACAGGCCATCAATATGCATTTCCTAAGCTGCTGACACAGCTGGATCATCCATCGTGTTCTTGTCACCATTGTTTACACACTGTTACTGTTCATCTGCATAAATGCTCAGATCATTATCGTTATTGTTATTGTTATAGTTAGCGTGCTTGGTGTGAACAGCCCTTAAGGCAGGAATATGTCCATCACAAAGCCCTGTGTGAAGCTTTGCATGGCATGGAGGTTGACGGTTGGAGGAAAGTAGACAGACCAGAGGATAATATTTAAACCTGCACACAGACACTGGTCTGCCCTTGCATTTATCAGTTCACTCTAATAATGTTCCAAATACAATACGTGTTGTGTTTAATCACTGATCAACAATCATCCTGTATCTTGCTCCTGACTTCATGCCACAGCTTGTACTAGACCTGCACATTATTCAGTCTACCTCTCAGGTGGTTGTAACAGCATTCTACACACTCCATTTCACACCCATTAGAACTGTGCTACATGGCTCTATGGGACTGCCTTCACCTTTGCTAACTGCCTCAAGGATTCAAGCTGTAGTTCTTGTTTTCTTCCTTCGCAATGTCTAACTGTTTATCACTTTGTTCTGTATTCCCTTGCTTGCTTTATATTTATACCACGCCGCTGTTGAATTCTTTAATGTGATTGCTTAGCAGGTGTTGGCTAATTTTCTATACTAGCAGCTCTGGCATTAGCGCTAGCTGTAAAACAAGTCATAGGTTGATATTAATATGCTTTGCTAATACTTACTATAGTAACAACATACTTACAGGGACTGGTAGGCAGATATCACTACAAACTCTATGGTTCATATTAAGGTATAATTGATGGCATGGTAAGGCTTGATGGCTTTGATGAAACATAACAGTAACAGTAAGTTTTTGTAAGGTGCGAGTGCACAGACTCGCCAAGACAGGATTAAGATACAAGTGAAGATGCTGTAATAAGAACCAGGCAAAAACATTCAGAACACAATCCAGCATCAAGGTCAGAAACAGGTGATCAGCGCACAGACTGAACTAGGCAAAAATCAGAGAATGTGAATAGAAAACCAGAGTTAGAAGAGCTGGGACAAGAAAACAACTTGGCAGAGAAATGTGTGGAATCCAAATACTTGGATTAAAAAGAGCAGAAAGCAGGGCAAACTCAAAACAGGTGAACACAATAGACAATACAACAAGTGGGAAGAAAATGCAACAACAACGAAAAAAAAGTACTGAGCATGGACGCAGCCATTTTGGCTGGCCACCAAGGATTCTGGGAACTGGATTCTGAAGCACTGATGGTTTTCCACTGACGGAAAGTTTGTGCTTTCTAAAATAAAAGTGAAAGTGAACTATTTGCCTACTGTGTTTGCACACAGAGGAATGTGACCTCCACATTTAACACCAGTGAACACTAGGGGGCAGTCAACACACTTAACCGGAGTGGGGGGCAGCCCCAAACCACAGCGCCCGGGGAGTATTTGGGGGAGTTAGATGCCTTGCTCAAGGGCACCTCAGTCATGTCTTGGCTTAGGTGGGGATCGCACCTGTGACCTTCTGGTCACAAGACTGGTTCCCTAACCACTCGGCCACTACTGTTTTCTTGATAAAAAATAAAGATGTATTTGTCTTAGATTCAGAAGAATTTAGCCAGGTATTGGAATGACCATTTATAGCTGCTATAACATAAATGATAACTAACCATTGAACAGGTTAACATATGGTATGAAAAGTTGTTTGTTAATATAAATTTAATTAGCCGTTAGCCGTGACGATTCACTGTTGTATAAGAAGAATAAAACAATTCAAAAGACACTACAACTGGAACAAGATCAACATGATTGTTGCTATAATAATATGCTTAATATGCTCTGTCATATTGTACACCTTTGTGAATCCTTTCTTTCCTGAGCCATCCCTTCTCGGAAGCTTGTTCTCATTCTCATTTCCTTTGTTTTTTCCTCTTGTCTCAGCACTGACCCTCATTTCAACCCACCTCTGCAAGTGTCTTTCTCACTCTTCTGCCTGTTGTCTGTTTCTCTTATGATGACGCTCCACAGCTGCTGCAGTCTGTGTTCTCCTGAGCTCAGTACCTTCCTGGTCCTGGCTTTCTTCTAAACGCTAGAGCTGTTTATATATTTCTTAGGCTTTTAACTCTATGGTTAGCTATTTTTGGTATCTAATAGGTGCACACAGTAAAACCTTCTTCAACTTCTCATGACCTTTTAAGGAACACATCTGTGTCTGTAACTTATAACAGTGCTGGAGATGATCATCCTGTACTGCTGCTTATCCTGGACTTAGTTGCTTCTTGTTTTGATACAGTTCCCTTCTGGGCTGTCCAGATAATATCTGCTCTATTGACTGGGCTCTGTACATTTTAAAATGAGCTAATGTCTCAGCAACAGTTGCGTTTATTCATGTCCATAGTGTTTATCCATGTTTTTTGTGTTTATACATATTCTACAGTTTATCCATGTTTCTAGCGTTTATATTTTAGTGTTTATCCATGTTTAGTGTCTTTCCGTATTCCTGATGTTTATCCATATTCCTAGTGTTATTAATGCTCCCAGAATTGATCTATATTCTAGTGTTAATTTTTGTTCCTAGTGTTTATCCATATTCTAGTGTTTTTTTAATGCTCCCAGATTTTATCCATATCCCTAGTGTTTATCCATATTCTAGTATTTGTCCATGTTTCTAGTGTTATCCATAATTAAGTGTTTATCCATATATGGTTATTCTATGTTTTTTTTTTCACTTCAGTGTTACTGAAATTTAACACTTATTTTCTTATTATATATATATTCTTATTATATTTTACCTCATGCTTCACCATTGAAGCATTAATGATGAATCTCGACAGTCTCTTATTTCCTCATGTGGCCAGTAACTGTATGTTATGTACCTTTCAAATGAGCTCCCATATATTTTGTTTACAGTTACAAATTTAACCCCTAATCAAGTTTATCATTGTAGAAAATAATATTAGGATATTAAGATACCTTACAGTTAGTTTCTGCATCTGCATTTCCTGCAGTCACCTTCTCAGGCTACTCAATGTACTTAGTGTTATAGCTCTATGTGTACATTGAAGATGGATAAGTCATGAGACTGCAGTGTGAAACTTGAGGATGAGCACCCCTGGGTTTATCCTAAGAAAAGGTTTCAATATGCTGGAGTCAGCAAAAACTCGTATTAAATGAGGTGTCTTCCCTGCCTCCCTGGAAGGCATGAACTCCTCCAGTCTAAGTTGAAACAGCATTTTGAGAAGCATTGTGCTAATTTGCTAACTATATCTGGCTATAGTCTTTGTTATTTTAAATTCTTTGCTAATGCCAGGATAGACTAACACCGTATCTAGCATACTTTCTTTCCCTGATTTTCTTCATAATTTGATCATGACCAGTTTCACACATCGGGCACATCTCCCATATCATACAACAGCTATTGACCAGGGAGGGCAAAGGCTATCACATGTTTCCTGCGAGGCATGTGATGCCAGCTGACCACATCTTCTCACACTACCGCTTATGTAACGTTAAGAGGAGGTGTCATAGACCTCCACGTTCTTCACTTATGCATGAGCTCACAGATGCCCATGCTTAGAGTCACTGTGACTGACAGAGAAGAGAACGTATTCCTCACCTCTGATTCAGTTTAGCTCTTTGGACTCACGGTCACGGATGGCTGAATTCAAACATGCAACCTCTGGACGGTTTTTCGTTGCGAGAGCCAAAAACATTTACTTTCTGCCTTTTGAATAAGTTAAATGAGAACATTTAAAAGTAACTAAGTACATTTTTAGACACTTTACCTTTTTTTTTCAGTAACATTTTTATTCTCTTTATATATGAATAGAATTGCAATTATTATACTATACTGCATTATTATTATTATTATTATTATTATTATTATTATTATTACAGTAGTATATTTTTTTTATTTAATTTTGCCCATTCTTTAAGAGAGGGCTGATGATTCTAATGTTAGTGTATATGTACACTAAGGTACCAGAAAACCTGGTACAACAGTCTTATAATTGGTGGGTCCCCCACAGGGCCTGGACTCTACAGTTTACAGAAATATTCTATAGGCAATGAACACCACACTTCCTGCAGAACAATTACGTAATTCTGTTGTATTCTGAGGTATAGGATTTTTGTATTCCACAGCGTGTTGCATGACATCCCAGATGTGCTCAATAGCATTCAGATCTGGTGACTTAGGTGGGAATGGCAAAATGCCAAAGCACAGATGAGTGTTCCTCTAGACATAATTTGGTGTCTCTAGACGTGTATGGTGATGCATTGCCCTGTTGTGGAAGAGGCCAAACCCATCAGAATGAATTACGGACAATGGCTGTAACTACAGAAAGGAGGCACACATAGCATTCACCTGTCAGAAATGTTTGTAGATGTACCAGGGGTCTCATGGAATGCCAGCTAAACAAAGCCCACCATCAGTATACAGTACGTGTTTTGCATTGGCTCATCTTTGCCATTTTTTGGCACTTCAGTATATACTTATAAACATTGAACACAAGCAGAAAGTAAAAGAGAGAGAGAGAGAGAGAGAGAGAGAGAGAGAGAGTTGGATGGGGGGAGGTGGTCGAGATCTGTGGTTTTATTCCTTTGATATGTCTGATAAGGGTGATGCTCTGATTCAGTTCGGCTTGCTTTATGTTTAGGTGATGAAAGGGTCTCTGGTTTCATTTTCATCTATGTTCCAGGAATCCTTTGGTGTGTGGGTGTGTTGGTTGTGTCTCTCTGTGTGTTTATGTCCTCCACACCATATCACTGCCCTCTCTTTAATAGGGTTCACTGTCTCAAATCATATCCATGGCTTTGGCTTCCCATGTCAGTCTGTATTCAGGGCAGCGAATAAATCTTGCAAATGTTCTGTATGTAAACAGCTCTTCTGTCACTTTCACAGCTCTTCAATCATTCTGACCCATAATCAGACCTGTGGCGTACTCATAGTTTACAAATAATCATACTTCATTAAATTTTCATCTGGTCCTTTTGCTCTTTAAACTATGCACTTTCCAGTTTAGCCAAGCTGCATTTTGGTATTATATATTATTTATGTCAAGAGAGACAAAAAGGGTCTGGTCAGGCAACGACTGCTGTAGCATAAGTAATAACAGGAACGGACTTATCTCACAGATGGTGTGCAGCATTAAATGTAACACTAAATGATGAGGTCTTTATCTGGGGGCAAAACCCTACAGCAGAATAACAACAGGGATAATGTCTGCTTTCAGTAGACTGCTTTATATGAAGCCAGCTGGACAGCTTAAATGTAATTAAAATATAATGCTGCTTTTCAAGCAGATGTCATTTTGACATGCTTTTGTTTGTGTTTCTTCCATACACGCACCCACACTCAGCTAACAAAGACACTCGGTCTGGTTTCAAATGTGTGCTCTTTAATTTTACTCACTGGAACAGAGAGGTCACTGTTTTGTGTGTGTGTGTGTGTGTGTGCTTGCGTGCATTAAATTGGTGTTACTTGGATTTCTTACTATATTTCTGGATTTCCCTGGCTTGGTGAAATAACTTTCATCCATTCAAGGAGTCTGCGCCATCCATCCTGTTTCTCACTTACACAACTTGCTGTGGGTTTTTGTGTTCTTGTTGTTGTTGTTATTTTATCTTCAATAGTGAGAATAGATTAGAAACTGGTAAGGGAACATTTATTGCAGCTGCTATACATCAGATTATCAGAATGTTAATGTTAAGATGCAGAATGTGTCCTTCATTAATAAATAAATAAATAAATTGTTGGCACATTGCTGTAGTATGAGTGGAATAACGCACTTCAGATCATGCTGTTATATCCCTCCATGGATTAACTGCTAATGTCGAATGTTACAATGTTAACCAGTTGTTAATATTAGATTTTTGGTGGTTGGTGTGGCACAGCGGTAACATTATTGGGTTCCCATGTGAGAGACCTGGGTTTGATTCCCGATCTGGGCAGCCAGTCTGTGCTACACCGATAAGGGTCCTTGGGCAAGACTCCTAACACTATGTTGGCCTACCGGTAATACTAATAACCTTGGAAGTCGCTCTGGATAAGAGTGTCTGCCAAATGCTGTAAATGTAATTTTTTAAATTTGAGATGCACCAAATTTCTTGGCCAATTCAGATTTTTGACTTAAAATGTCTGACTGATTTTAGTTTAATCTAATCTTTTGTCTTTTTAAGAAATATAATTGACAGCATACAGTAACGTTTTTTTTTTGTACTGTTTCCTCAACGAAAGGTTACAGAAATAATGTGGTATAATCCTTATACTTTCACCTATAAACTCAATTTAAACAGTTTTAAACTCCCCTTTCTGAACCACCAAAACATCTCAGCATTTGACAGATTATTTTTTGAGTTATGCACTCTTGTTTGACAGGTGCAGATTCATTTGCCAAAAGGATTTCTGCTTGGCAGTGAATACTGGCAGACCCAATAACTAAGTCGGTGTCTCTCTCTCCCGAACACACATTTGCATGCACACACACACACACACACACACACACACACACACACACACACACACACACACACACATAAGGAGGAGGTGTGCTGGCCTACAGACAGGATCACTGTATACATTGTATACTGTTTACATACACACAAAAGAAACCAAATTCAGCGGAATGTCAGGTGTCTTTCTCTAACACTGACATCTACACATGAACACACTGCAACACACTCTCAGTTTTTACAGGAACTGCACTTTCAATAGATCCCCTATGGGGCATGGAGTCCCCTCCAGTGCAGGGCATAAACGGGAGTAACAGAAAGAAGGCACACATAGTGCACACCTGTCAGTAAGGTTTTTAGACGTATCAGGGATTCCATGAAATGCCAGCTAAACAAACCCCACACCATTATAGAACCACCACCGATCTGTACCAGGTTGCCCGACATGAACCATTGTGCGGCACGAGTGCAAATATGTCTGGTACTGTTCAATCTGATACATGAGACTGGGAGTCAAGCTGGAAATTGTCCAATTCCAGTCGCTGGCCAGTCGACTGGTGCAGCTTTAATTTGAATTTTAACTAAGTGTTTATATTACATATTAAAATGATAGCTACGTGTCAATGTTAAATTATTTTCACAATGTTTGACCTAGATCCAAATTGTGATGTAGTATAACTAAAAAGACTACAGGGAAGCGGAAAAAGAACCCTAGGAAACAACTGCTGTTTATTTGCCCTGCTGCAGGGGCAGTTAGTATATGCTTGTGGATTTTATGTGATTATGATGAATTGTGTATACAGTATGTGGGTTTTGTATAGGTCAGTGGCAGTATTGGTTCAACTTTAATTTTATTAGGCTATCTTTCTTTTAATCAATTATGTCAGCCTATAAATCCCACATCCCCTTCAGCAGCGAGGTCGTCCTAATTTCCCAATGGCACAACTCTTCTGGTTTAATTAAAATTGTGTTTTATTAACAGGTTTGAATTGTGTTTGTGTTTTTTTTTTACTGTCATTACATGCATCACATTCGCTCTTCTTTATCTTCCATCTACAAGTCATATATAAATAAATGCATGAACAAGTTGAAATGAATAGCATTTACTGTAAAAATCTCACTCTTTTATTCATCCTGCATTGGTTCTCATAGTAACAGGGCCATGTATTCTTTGTTATAGCTACATCATTGTTCTATTCTTGGTTTTCTTTTTACTGTGTTTTACCTATACCTTGTTTGCATTGGCTTCGTAGGCATTTTAATGTGTGTGTGTGTGTGTGTGTTAATTAAAATTTTAATTAAAAATTTTAATTAATTAGATGCCTTTTCTTGCATTTTGGTGTATTTTTAACAGATTTAATAACAGATAGCTATCATTAAGCTAGCTGATAGATCTCCTAACATTAATTTACCCCGCTAACTGCACTAACATTTTCACTGGAAAAAAATTTACTTGCTTTCCAAGAATTTTACAAAGAATTTTACCTTATTTCCATTGTGTCTGGGAGCAAATATTGCAAACAACTGATCATCAACCAAAAACAGCCTGCTGTTACTTAGCGTTAAAGCGTTAAAGCGTTAAAACGTTAAACGTTATATAGGCTATTAATAAAGAGATTCTTGTTTTTTGGTTTTTTTTTCGTTTTCCTGGCCTGCAGCTTTTGACGAACTTGTCCTCCTAGCGCTCCTATTTTGTTATTTTCATATAGTTTTTAAATGATATAAAGGCCATTTTATATTCTATTATTATTCTCTCTGTTTTATTTACTTGGAATTACAAACCGGATTCCAAAAAAGTTGGGACACTAATCAAATTGTGAATAAAAACTGAATGCAATGATGTGGAGATGGCAAATGTCAATATTTTATCCGTAATAGAACATATATGACAGATCAAAAGTTTAATCTGAGTAAATGTAACATTTTAAAGGAAAAATATGTTGAATCAAAATTTCACTGTGT
>JAOVVF010000032.1:6255583-6265644 GCA_028565595.1 Duopalatinus emarginatus | reverse complement strand
GTTTCTAGACTATTGCATGAGGTTCATTATGTACCTTTTGAGCTGAATTCTTTGTAGCCCAGAGTGTAGTGTCATACCACCTCAGTGCATCAATGACAGTCATGTCAGGTGATTACAAAATGGTTTGGTGAATATAAGATGGACTGGGCTCATATGTGTCAAATCATTTTGGCTGGGTTGGCTAAAAGCCATGTCGAGAAGTCTTAAAACTCAATACACTTAAGCAAATTAACTATTCTGAATGCAGCTGCATATGGGCTGTGTATGTGTTATGCCATCTATAAAACCTTGTGATATACTGCACTGCGTAATCGTAATATTTTCCCTGTCAAGATATTGACAGATGCTAGTTTTTGCCCTCCCATCCAATATCATCACCAGCTGTCATGAAGGCCAGTCCTCTCCATAACCCAGTCTCACCGTGTAAATATAATGGGATGTAATGTTCAGGCTAAAACGACACTGACATTTTAATATTAAATGATGTGCTATCAGCTCAGCAGAGAGCTCACTAAAGACCCCAGCACTCTAATGATGACAGAGTAGAAAACTGATGAAGCACTCCGCTTATTTCAATTACTTTCAGGTTCCCCATTAGTGGCTCTTTAGTTTAAAGTCTGCATATAAAAATTGTGGATTCCAACTTTAACCCTGTCTAAATTATAAAAAATGCAAATGTTATTTTAGAGGGTTGCGAATACCATGCACCTATTATGATAATTTTGGTGTGTGTGTGTGTGTGTGTGCGTGCATGTTTATTTATATCTTATAAATAAATATCCTTATAGAGGGCATTTGGATGGTCCCCATAATGAACATGTTTTATGTGTTTGTTTGTTTGTTTGTTTGTTTGCTTGTTTTTAATTATTATTATTTTTAACAATAATTAAGTACGTAAATGAATGAAAGAATGAATAAACAAATAAATAAATAAATGAAAGGGGAAAATGAATAAAAGATCAGAAAGTAGCCTTTTTTGTTATTGAGTTTAAGGTTGGGTTCAAGTTTAGGCTACACAATTGAGCTGCATTACGTATTATATCATTAGAAGCTCACAATAATAGCAAGACAAAACTGTGTGTTTGTGTGTGTGTGTGTGTGTGAGGGAGGGAGGGAGAGAGAGAGATAGAGAGAGAGAGAGAGAGGGAGAGACTGTGTGAGTGTTCAACTCATTAATCACAGCCTCATTAAATCTGACAGGGCATTACTATGACGCACACAAGCACACACACACACACACACACACACACACACACACAGACAGTTTTCTGGCAATACTTTGTGAGGATCTTCCACTGATATAATTATTAATCCCACTAATTAAAGCCATTCCTAAACATAAACCTAAACCTGAATTGTTTTGACGCGACCAACTACTCTCTCTCTCTCTCTCTCTCTCTCTCTCTCTCTCTCTCTCGCTCTCTCTTTCACACACACACACACACATTTGTATATATATGTGTATACAAAGAAATATATACAAACACCCAATATACACCTCTGTATTTTTATCAAAATGTAAAGGATTCATACAAAGGTCAGCACACATATTCAGTGACTGATCTGAATGAGTAATTCTATAGCGGTTAACAAGCACGGTGCACGGTGCATAACACACGCAGGCACACTTACACACACGGCTCTTTATTATTTAGACCAGTGTGCTGAAATTTACACCCACTAGCCTGGCAGTAATTACTCAGCTCCATCTGCTTACTTATATTCTATCATGTAATAATTAATAAATAAATAAATATTAATAATAAAAAAATAAAATCTTTGCTAATAAACTTAGATGTAAATGCTGAAAATATCCTCAGTATTATTGCCCAAAATTAGCATTTTGCATTTTACTACATGTTTTGAAGAGAGATTAATCGCCATGTCTAAAAGCTACTAATGGTCCTTGCATGTAATTATTTTCAGCTTCATTTTCACATCTCATGCATATTAATGTGTGGCATTATGCCGGAAATTCTGTATGTGAACATGTTAAAACCTAGTGACAGCACTGACTCTGTTTATTAATTATGATGTGTTACACAATGCAGCATCACCATTAATCAGAGACCATCTTATGTGACTAATTTATCACTAAAGAATGTTAAGGAATGAAACATTTAATGATGTCTTTTTCATTTAAGCCTCTCCGTGGAAGGACGCCAGGAAAACACCGAGTAAAATTGACCTGTATGACGTCCGCCGCAGACCCTGGTACCTGCTTACACTTTTAACTAACAGTTGTGTCTAAATCAGTGTTCATATATATATATATATATATATATATATATATATATACACACAGTATATCATGATTTATTCAAAGCAGTAATGCATAAGCCACAAAAAATTGATCTGAAAGATTCAAACGCTTATAAAAACACATTGAAACATTTCATAGTTCTCACACACAAGCAAGACATGACAAACGTGCCCTTGAGCAAGGCACCTAACCCTAAACTGCACCCCAGGCACTGTTTCTCTTCCCAAGTGTATTCACTGCCCTCTAGTGTGTAAGCACAGTAAGTCAATCATATCACTTTCACTTTCATATTCAGATTACTGGCTTCTGCAACACAACGAATATAATATCCAGCCCTTCTCCATGTGATTTATCCAATAGAACCTATTTAAAAAAACACATACAGCACTGAACAGTGTTAACTGGACAGAGAAATGTATAAAATAAAACAGTGCTTTATACTCCAGCCAAACTTAACTGATTCATGCTGATTTATTTTCTATGATAATAACAGCTCCAGTATTAGTGCACTTATTCTAACATGTTACTGTTTCTATAGCAACAGTACATTCACAAAGATAGACACAGAGGGCACACCACATAATCCGAGCCTGACGATAAACAAATGTAAAAATATCTCATTGTCGATTGTGATGAATCTTACTTTATGGGTGATTTTTGAGTTTATCAGTTTATCAAAGGAGACTCAAGTCTCAGAACTTCAGGAGTCAAGAGATTTCCCACCAGTGTATATATTCTGGTTTCTCAGTAACATGACAAGGTGTGACTTTGAATCAATTAATTAATTAAAAACTATAATAGTGTGTGATAATCTGAACTTCTTTTGTTGATGTTCCCCAAAGTTAACATAGCTGTAAACAGAGCTTTTTATTTTTCACTCATCCATCACTTTGTATTTATTTATATGTGTTTATATTTGGGTTAACTAAAACCATGAATAAATTGTAGTAAAAAGTAATTTTAAAGTAATTGTAAAATGTCTCTATTGTTTTATTAATAATATAAGTAACTCATTAAATTTATTATTGTTGATTATTTTTAAGTATACGTAGTACTTAAACCACTGAAATATTTGTGGGCAGGCGTGGCCTAGTGGTTAGGAAACCGGTCGGTTGGTTCGGTAGGTTGCGAGTTCGATCCCCAACCCAGGGCAAGACATGACTGAGATGCCCTTGAGCAAGGCCCCTAACTGCTCCCTGGGCGCTGTGGTTTGGAGCTGCCCCTCGCTCCGGGCAAGTGTGTTCACTGCCCCCTAATGTTCACTGGTGTGTGTGTTTCACTGCATGGATGGGTTTAATGCGGAGGTAACGGTCCTTCTGTAAGGCAAAATATTATTCATTCAACTTTTCTTTAATTTTTTTTTTTCCATGATAGAAGTAAAATATACTGTAACATATGCAACACTGAAGAATCACATTATGGATTAAAAAAATGAGTAACTAAAAAATAAAATTAAAGCCTGCGTGTTTTGAAACAATAAGGCCCATTTTGCTGTATATAATGCATATTCTAGTAATTAAAAAAGCTATGTATTTAAAATAAGATATGTATCAGAACATGTTCTTGAGTGTTCGTACTGAAGTGTTCTTTCTGCCTGTTGTTTTATTCAGGTATGTTCAGGGTGCTGCCTCTCCTAAGGACATGCTCATTCTGGTGGATGCGTGAGTGGGTTTCATATTAGTACATTATTCTGTTTCAGACCATGACTTGAACACAGATTTGCTCTTTTTTTCCCCCGTCTGTTTGTCTGCCTCTAAATAGACTGTGAGTGGCCGAATGGGGCTCAGGTGCTGAAGTGTGTGTAAATGCGCTTATTCAGGTGTCATGTCTCCGCCGGTGTGTTTCAGGAGCGGGAGCGTGTCCGGATTAACTCTAAAACTCATCCGAACATCCGTCAGCGAGATGCTGGAAACTCTTTCAGATGACGATTATGTCAACGTAGTGAATGTAAGTGTGTGTTCAAGTGCATGGTATGTTAGAGTATGCTGGAGCATGTTGGACTACATTACACGCTAACAGTCTACTGCTGAAAAAAAAAAAAAGGTTATGCATTCATAGGTGTGTGTGTGGCGTGTCTGAGTGTGTGAGAAGGACAAGGTGAAGGATGGGGGTGAAATAATGAAATATGGATCTGGCTTCAGTGTGCCACTTGAAAACAAGCTCTTAATGAAAAGGCTGCTCCAGCGGGTGGATGTGCCGAATTGGAGGTGGGCGGCAGTAGCGAATGCCGAGAGATCAGGCACAGAGTGAGCTGAGGAAATGCCCATCTATCATTTCGCCGAAAGAAAGCCGACAAAACTTGGCAGCCTGAGGCAGGGAAAAGTTCTGCTGGATTAATCAGCGCTCTGTTTCCTTCTCTTCTGACTTGCACTGAAGCCCAGCCACTGTCCGACACACTCTCCCAGAGTTTCTAGAGTGTCATTACCTGACAGAGCTGACATGCTTATTGGGAATTTAACACCCTTACTAGCCAGGATGATGTTATGACATTTGTAGTTTCAGATGTCATGTTCAATTCATGTACTTTACTAGAAGAATACAGGGTTTTTTTTTCCCCCACATCCAATTTTTCCCTGGGAATTTAGAGAGATTGCTTTTTGCACTACTGCTTCACTGCCTTGACAGAGTGTATGCTGTCTGAGATTTGTCAGCTGGCTTCAGGAAGTGTGTATGTGTGTGTGTGTGTGTGTGCGCGTATATGTGTGTGCGTCTAAACACAGACATGTTGATCATGCTTGTTTAGTATTGATGAGACAAATTCCAGAGGAACAGGTGGTGTGTGTGTGTGTGTGTGTGTGTTTGAGAGAGAGAGAGAGAGAGAGAGAGAGAGAAAGAGAAGGTAGACAGTTAAATGGATGTGTGCTTTTTTTCTAATAGAGATCTATAACAGCCTGGATGTGCTGTAGCTATAGTGGGGATTGTAGAGCTCTGGTGCAGGCTGTAGGCTTAAGGTGAAGGATAAAAGGCTCTGTAGGGTGTAGGGTGCTGGGCTGCAGATGTTTAGGTCCAGGGCTCAAACTATGATATATGGTGCAGGATTTAGGTGCTGTTGCAAAAGATTTCATCACTCACAGCATTATCACTTCGGTGAAGGAGCAGGCTGATGACACCATGTCAGTCTGGAAGCCTCAGTGGCCTTAAGGCATCCCTCCATTATCCATCCATCACACCAGACCACAGTTGATCAGAGACACACATGATAATGAATCATCTATAATATATGAGAAAACACACATCCTCGGTAGGCTTCAGACACGATCGTGATAAACAGTTTTAATTATATAGTGTAGTATGGACCGTGTCACCTTAGTAAGCTTTACAATCAAACCAAATAACAACAAACATGTAAAATAACACTTTATGGAGTCATCTGACCAATCAGAAGCACAGCTGTTATCTGGCTAGAACATGGATGGATCTTGGATGTCGATGTCTCCTGCTTTATGGCTTGGCGTGGACCCCGGACTCCACATCTGACAACAGCGCTGTCAAACATATGTCTGAGCACAAGTGCAACACCTCTCAGCATTTTATTTGGATTAAATATAAAATTCTTCATCTAACATTCAAAGCTCCGCATGGTCTTGCCCCTTCCGACAACCTCAGATCTTTTGGCTCTGCATTTCTGACTGCTCCATGATTTAAAATGTCATCGATAGGCAGCTCATCTTTAAGATTTTGAAATGTGCTGTATAAATTCATATTATTATTATTATTATTATTATTATTATTATTATTATTATTATTATTTGCTTGCTACTGTGACACATGCAGTATCATGTGAGCTTGCCCTGTGGTTTTTCCACCCGAGTCACCATATCTCAAGGTTACCAGACACATCTGGGATGCCGTACAACACACTGTGGAACACAGAAATCCTACACCTTATAATAAAGAACAATTGTTGGCCGTTCTGCAGGAAGTATGATGTTCGTTGCCTACAGAATATTTCTTTGAACTCATGGAGTCCATGCCCCGTGGGGGACCTACCAATTATTAGACTGGTGTGATAGTTTTTCTAGTACTTCAGAGTGTAATTCTAATTATATCTAAATTTTTTATTCATTTGTGATTGCAACCTATTTTGGGAGCACAGTACAGCACAGATTGTCTCCTGATTAAAATCAGAAACACTTGTCTGGTTTACTTACTTACTCTCCCAAGATACATTTTATCTCCTTATAAGGTAAACAGTCTCGCCTCCCCTACTTCCCTTTTCCCCTTTTCCCATGGTGTTCTTCAGCGATTAGTCTTTGGTCGTTTCCTGTTTCACATCATTAGACATCATAATATCAACTTTGCATCTCTACTTAATTTTCACTTCCTGTCATTGTGTAACGTGTGATTAAGACCAAAAGTTACAATTTCATACAAATTCACATTTTTATTAAGGGTCCAAGCACTTGCTGAGAATGCTGAAACCCTTGTATTGTTATTCGGATATTTATTTCTTCTCATTATATTTTTTCCAGTTTTAAACAAATTGTGCAAACCAAAATATAAGCCATAGACAGATGGTAAACAAGCATCACTTTATACTCCCACTACTCAGGCAAGTGAACTGGGCCTGATTGTTCTATTATTAACAATATAGATCAAGGTTTTACATTTAAGTTCTACAAAAAAAGTTCCAAAAAAATATATCTTGGATTTCTTCCATCTCAGGATAAAAGCTTCCACCCACTTTTTTTGTTAATTTGCATAATATGTCAACTAGTCCTTTGATCTCTTTTAGTAGGAGTTCACTTAGCAGTGTGCGATTTTGGGCTAATCTTAACAAAAACCGATGTCAAACTACTCAGGAGCATGTGAACTTTAGTAGTAATAATAATAAACAATATGGCTGCTACACATCAATCAACTCTAAGTAGGCAGAGCCAGTAATTGATAATTAGTAAACATGGGTTTTATTTATGTTATTTATTTATTTAGTTTTATTAAGGTTTTATGTATTATAAGGTTTCAACAGACATTGGGCATGGTTTTCATTAAGCTATTATCATTTGATGTTATTTGGGTTGGAGATTTTTAGAAATCAAAAGTCGTCAGTGAAATACACTATAAAACATTACAACTTACTTCATGCCTGGATTCTTTATGTCTTTATGTATCTTGCAAGAACTGACCACTAGGAGTGGCAGATAGCAGCGTGTTATTATTATTATTATTATTATTATTAT
The DNA here is from genome assembly GCA_028565595.1 of Duopalatinus emarginatus. Lineage (NCBI taxonomy): Eukaryota > Metazoa > Chordata > Actinopteri > Siluriformes > Pimelodidae > Duopalatinus > Duopalatinus emarginatus. The sequence continues at coordinate 6,258,201 of JAOVVF010000032.1, read as the reverse complement.
CATCACTGATGGTGGTAGTAGTAGGAAAGTGAAAGTAAAGTGATTTACCTATGGTTACCTATTTACCTATGCTTGCACAAAAGAATTGGACCTCCACATTTAACACATAGTCACCCAGAAGTTCCATAGATTGATCCCCAAAATCGACAAATGCAGCATTTTGGGGGGTTTTTTGGTTGTTGTGACTTCAGCATATTGTACTATATTTAATACAAAACAGTACCTTTTACATTTAATATGTTTGCACCCTCATTTGTACTGTTGTACATTTGTTTCTGTTGATCTATTAGTGATCTATAAGCGTGCACACATACATAAACTATTTTACTAGTTTTAATTATTTATTAACTAAACACATGGATTTAATTGAGTATAGCTGCCCATTTGTTTCTCTCTAGTGGTGTTGTCTATGTCCTGTTGAGTCAATGTTTACTGTGATAGCCCAATTTATTGTTCCTGTTTGCCAGAGGATGCACTGCTCCCAGTATATTATTGTGTAACTGATGTGTGTGTCTATATAAATATGACATTCAGAATGAGTGTGGGAACATAGAGAGCCGGGGAAATAGCTGATACCTTTTCAATTAATAAGTGGAGCAGGACAGGGGCACCGTAATGTCTACTTTATGGCTGAGATAATTGTAGAAATTAAGGCGAATATTCAGGTTTTGCTGAAGCTCTCTCACACAATACACTAGTGCACTAGAGCTTCAATTGTGCTGTTTGTGAATATTGAAGTGTCTGTATGAGTTATAAGGCAGGTCTTTTAAAACAATACACAAGAGAACCACAGACCACCTAAGCTATACTGAAAATGAAAAAATAAATAAAGGTCTGTTTGTAGTCTCAAAGCAGTTTTTGGCTGCAATTAGAAGTCAGAAACCTGTCTTGTAAGTCTTAGAGAAAGTTCTGCCAGGATCCCATATGGTTTCTGAACTGCAGGGGTGTTGTGAGTGTGTGTGTGTGTGCGTGTGTGCGCGCACTTGTATGTGCGTATGCTTCAGCGTCATCTCCAGCTCTATTTGGAAACATTTGTCTTTTGGGAGTTCTGAGTCATTTAGGGTCTGCATGGTGATCACACCAAGCATCACATAAATGTTCGGCCCAGAAATGCTAATTTTCCCATGACTCATCACCACAGCTAAACAATCAATTGCTCACTGGACGGAAACAACTAAAAGTCTGCATGTTAAATGTTAATAAAAAACAGAATAGGAAGTTTGTCAGCATCATGAAACCATTAAACCTTGTTTTTTTAATGCACAACTCATCCAATATCATGTGCATATTCACGCATTATAATTCCCATGACCTTTGACCCTCTTTTTTTTTGTATTGTCATATTTTCCTTTAACTGTGTTGGCGCTGTTTTCTGAGTACCACAATGTTTTTTTGGTTTTTTTTGCTTCTTTCTTGCCACCCCTCCCCACCTTCTCTCTGTCTCTCAGTAATAGGATTACAAAGGTCAACAGCTTCAAGTGACACATCATAGATATCCATTTCAAAAACAGAATGATGACACTTCTAAGTTAATCCAGCTTGTCAAACCAAACACAGCTCATTAATAACTATATGTCATTTTGACTGAAGGAACCAGACTGACTGTTACAATTTAAACCCCAGGTTTGTGTGATTAGAAAGTGTTATTAAAGCCCTATTGTGTGTGTGTATGTACGTCTCTTTTACCAGTTTAACACAAAAGTGAACAACACGGCATGTTTCAACCATCTGGTCCAGGCAAACGTCCGCAATAAGAAAATCCTGAAAGACGCAGTGCAGAACATTACAGCTAAGGGCATAACCAACTACACAAGGGGCTTTGAATTTGCCTTCCAACAGCTCTTAGATGTGAGTGTCTTTGTGATCTTCCTATTACGTTCATCACTATCGTTATCTACCGTCTCTTCCTGTTTAAATACTCAGAACCCTTTCAGCAAGACATTCATTCAATAATGAAAGAAATGTTTTCTTAGAGACATCATTGCATTGCGTCAATTTAACTACGTTTAATTATATGAGGAACCTGTGGTGCGGTTGTATTATTGTGTTATTATTGTGTACTGCTCTCTGCTGGAGCTGTGTTGTAACTGCAGCTGTTGAAAATGCATTTCAGCAAAATGTGACCAGAGCTAACTGCAACAAAATCATCATGCTGTTTACGGACGGAGGAGAGGAGAGAGCTCAGGAGATCTTCGACATGTACAACCATGAAAAGAGGGTATGAACAGAGGCTTCTCTGTTAAGCAAAAAATAAATATGTCACAACATTCCACCTGTATAGAGTCATCAGAGTTTTAGTTGCGTTTCTTCCACCTGTTTTATGTTCTTGATTATGTTCACCAGTTTTAAGTTTACTTTAGCTGGTTTATGTATTTAAGCCCTGACGTTTGTTCATTTGGTTGCAATGTGCCCCGGTCCTTTATGTTCTGTGTTTTTTGTTTTTTGATGTCTGCTGAAGGGTAAGTCAAGGGCAAGACATGTAAACTTTGGGTGTAGAACTTATTTGAATCAACTTCGAAACATCAATCCCCATGCTGTTCAATCTGTTGTAACTGGAGTGCGGATTTTTGACTCACCCTCATATTTGTGTGTGTGTGTGTGTGTGTGTGTGTGTGTGT
>JAOVVF010000032.1:6239627-6252069 GCA_028565595.1 Duopalatinus emarginatus | reverse complement strand
AAAGAGAGTAAATTAGGAATAATTAAAATGTCTCCTTTTTTAAAACACAGTAAGTAATGTAGTGATGTAGATGTGTACTCTATAAACATCAGTGACTTGTTCAGCATTTCCTGAAACAACTTGCTCATGTTGCTGCCCTCTAGTGGCAATAACAAGCTGTTTCAGCATTTACAGAACATTACGATTCATTTATCTGTTTGGTTTCAGGTTACTTCTATGAAATTCCTTCTATTGGAGCAATCCGCATAAACACACAGGTCTTGTAAAAACATCATGATATTTGATCTTGGTCATCTACATTGTCATGCACCAATTAGCCATACATTGATAATAGGTGCATGTTTGACCTGGATGTTTTATGTTATGTGTTCTACAGGAGTATTTGGATGTCCTGGGCAGACCCATGGTCTTGGCTGATGCTAAACAGGTGCAATGGACCAACGTTTACCTGGACGCTTTGGTATTATGCGATTTTTCTGTCATGATTTATATTTCTGTGCAGTATTTTTTTATTTAATTTTTTTACGATTTTTATGCGTTATATAAAAATGACAACAGAATGAGTGATAAGGATTGATAGATATGTTACAGCACCTGTTGTTTTTGACCTCTTCAGGAGCTGGGTCTGGTCATCACAGGCACTCTACCCGTCTTCAACAAGACCAAATCCAAAGAAAACAGCTCACGCATCCAGGTCTCATTGAACTCACTGATCTCCAGACTGCCCCGAAAACTCTACACAGTTCCTGAAAGTTTTAATCAATGAACAGATACCAGAACACTACGCTTGACCCAAACAGCTATTAATAGACTCTTCTTTGGAAAAATGTGATATTTTTTGTTACTTTTAGTAACAACAACAATAGTTAGTAATGACGCAAAAGTCCTTATCTCCAGGCATATTAACCATCAGGACAGTAGCCTTTCGGGAAATCGGCTGAGGCGTATTAAGACATTCCCAGTAATGGAACGTAAATATTATGTCCTAATGAATAGTCATAGGTCAGTATACACTGAAGTGGCAGAAAAACTGGTACACCAGTTTAACACTTGGTAGGAGCTGAGATACTGAAGAAATACAATGGAAAATGGGCTCCACAATCTTGTAGGAAATGAACACCAGAGGTCCTGCAGAATGCTCCACAGTTCTGAGATCTGGTGGGAATGGCAAAATCCCAAACTCAGATAAGTGTTCCCAAAATATGACATCTTCAGACATGTTTTGTCCAGTTGAAAGAGGCCAAACCCATCAGAATGAATGCAGAGCATAAACGGGGGTAACTCTTCAGAGGCTATACAGGCTATTATTAATAACGAGATTCTTGAGGTTTGTTTTGTTTTCCTGGCCTTTTGACGCACTTGTCGGGAATAGCGAATCTATTTCGTTATTTTCATGTAGTCTCATACATATGCAGTTTCATATTTTACTCTCATTCTCTGTATTTTATTTATTTGGAATTACCTTTAGGCTATAGTCTATAATCCCGCAGTGTTTTGTTTTAGCCGCCCATTCCCGCCCGCAGCTAAGTGCAAACCGCCCGTTCCCGCCCGCAGCTAAGTGCAAACCGCCCATTCCCGCGAGATTTGCGTTGGGTCCCGCAGCGTTCACCTGTCAAAGACATTTGTAGATGTACCAGGGGTCCTGTGGAATGGCAGCTATAACACTATGAAGTTTTCATAGGTGTTTACACTTTATATATACGTACTGGCAGGCACAATCAATGATATGCATAGGTGGTGTTGCTGTGTATTCTGCATAGGCTCTTCTGTACCAGTTTTTCTAGCACTTCAGTATAAACCGTAAGCTTAGGAGCTTAGTGTTCAGTCTCTCGGTGGAATTGTGTAAAATGTGCTCGCGAGTGCTATAACGGTACAAGGCATTACCCTTCTTTATGCATGAGCTGCTCTCCCTTTTTTCCCATCAGGCCATTACGTGAATGTTAAACATCCATCGCTAAAGCGTTAGTGACATCTAGCTGATCATGTTAATAAGGTCTTAAGATCTTTAACACCCTCTCCCTTAACTCATTTGTTATTTGCATCAGCAGGCCTGAATGAAAATGATCTCTTTTACTCTTTCATCTAGCGCGAGAACCAGCTCATTTTAGGGGTGATGGGTGTGGATGTGTCTCTGGACGATATTAAAAGACTGACGCCACGCTTCACGGTAAGCACATAGAACACGCGTACATAGATATGTTGCACATTGTACAGCGTGTGTGTACAGCACCGAGACCAAAGGTTTTAGGACAATCAGATTATCATGGGTAAATTTTGCACGCTTTAGGGCAGCTTGGTTGTTCCTATCGGCTCCTCCAGGTTCTATATAGAAGCCTTTAACTAAGACTTGGCTTCTCAGATGAGAATTATAGTAATGATGAATCCTTTTAGAAGGCTATGCACTGCCAAATTCCAAAAGATTTAGCATATGAATCAGACAATGATGATATGATATCTACAAAGATTCACTCACACACATACACACATGACTGAATGTTACATATGTAACTGTGGTTTTGCGGCTGACTGGAGGACCGGCAGGGCGGTTTCCTTTGGAATGGAATATTCCTTGGAGTATTCATGGTCTATTCCCTCATGGAGTATTCCAACATATCAGGAGACACACCTATAATTTCAAAACCTGGGATAGTACATTTGTTGTGATGGCTATTGGAGACACACTGGCTGGGTTCATGGAACGAGGCCATCAGAAACACAGGTTTCCAACTGAATTTCCTAAAGTGTCATGCATAAAGTGACAGAAGTGCAAGAGCATATGTGCAGTTGTAGATTTTGGCCAGTGGTCTCTGTCTCTGCCAGTCTATTAAGCACATTGTCTGTTCATAAACAGATTAATGTCCTACCCTGCTCTACGCATTTCAAATCATCCAGTTCTGTGTGGCTTTCCCGGTCTCTGGGTGTGTTTTGTATTGCCAACTTCTATCTCTTCATAGCTTGGCATTATGTGCCCTCTCGGTACTTGGTGTAAATGAAGACTACAGTGTTGCTTGTCCTCATTACACCATTTGTTTTGAAACTGAAAATGGAGTTCTAGTCAGCTTTTCACATCAATAAGATTGATCCTAAACCTATTTTCAATTCCAGGCTTTTCCGCATGCAGCATTAATATTAACCCTTTTTTATTCTAGGGATAACATCTATAGGCATATCATAATGGAGAAAAGGGGCACTACAGGATGCACACATGTGCTAATCACTAATGCTCACACAAGGTTTTGTGATATGGCTAAGTTGTGAGGTGTTAACAGCATGCATGCAGCATTCCCAGTTTTAGCACTATGCTTGCTGCTATCAAAATACCTGCCAGATGCAGTAAATATACATATGAGCACTGTGTGGCCAATGGCAATTTCCTGACTGTATTTATAACCAAGACAGCTTTGTCTTCATTAAAGGACTCACATGGCACATTAGTCACACTTAATGCCTATGAACTAGACAGTCTGTAAAGGCATCAAGTGGCGTTTCTGGCAGTCAACTTTAAGTCTTAGAGCTTCCACATGTGAGATCAAAAACTCTGTCTGACTCATGACTTGTTTTTGGAACTGTTCACACCAGCCATTCATCCAGATAAGGGAGAATACATTATCTGATTATGTGGTTTTTTATAATAATAACATAGATTATCTAATCAATCAGTCAGTCAATCAATGGATTAGACACTGAATGAAATACTCAATGCTGATGAGTCAGCTATTATTTCTGATAGATGGATAGATAGATGGATGGATGGATGGATGGATGGATGAATGGATGGATGGATGGATGGATGGATGGATGGATAGATAGGTGGATGGGGTGGATAGATAAATGGATGGATGGATGGATGGATGTTTTATTTTTTGCCTAGGTTCATTATTACATTTACATTTATGGCATGTAGCAGACACTCTTATCCAGAGCGACTTACAATAAAGCTGAGTTGTTAGCTGAGTATATATATAAATGGAAATGGAAATGTAAAATGTAATGTAAAAGCTAGACCAGAATTTATAGAAATTTTTTTCTAGGATACTGCCCGAAATGAGCAATACAACACCTAATGCAAGTAATTACAAGAAAAACTATGCAAAACCTGTGGCACAGTACACAATAAATAGAATTACTGCTGTAAGTGTAGTAAGAGCTTTAAAAGATGTAAAGTTAGTGTTAGGAGTCAGCCAACCATGCATCCTCTGACGGCCGTTAGGGGCCGACTCAACAGAGGCTTGCCCGCTCCCTCTGTGCCCACCCGAGGGCGCACTGCCTGTAGTTCCAATCCTAAGAGAGGAACTACATCTCGCAGGTTGTCCTCGGGTGATCAGCGCAGACGAGGTGCACCCGGCTGAGCAGGTATTGAGCAGGTATTGAAAGGCTGAGATAAAAAAAACTCTTAGGGACAGCTTTCTTTTCCTGGTGTAACTCCTGTACCCTGGCACTCCGGCAACCGGCACACTTGCTCCCACTCATGCTGCATGCAGTGCTCTAAAACTCGCTGACTTTCTCTTTCACTTCACAGAGAAGAGTTGGCGTTGAAGAGTAAACACTCACACAAAAGAAGAATGGAAAAAAAGAATTTATTATTATTTCTAAATTCTGCTTTCCTGTTTCTTTAAACTCCCACGCTAGCTATCTCCCCACCTTAGGCCAGAGTGCCGCCTCCCACCCATACTCTTAAACCCCTCATCGTCCCTCTCGAGTGCTTCTTGGGCGACATCAACAAGTGTAAGGGTTTTGTGTTACAATGCTGACTGGTGTTCAAGCTCCAGGCACCCCGGTTCCCCACAGAATGCACCAAAGTAGCTTATATACTTTCAATCCTTTCAAGGTGGGCCCTGCAAAAGGCTCTGGAGTGTGAGTCCATGGGAGAATTCAGGGGAGGCCCGGGGAGGACCAGAAGTTAAATACCTGCGCCTACTACTTCCACCGGCTTGCCCTCTTACCTCTTACCTGGGATATTTAAGGAGCCTGAACCCGGCAGTGGTCCAGAGGGAAGGCTGTTCGTCCCAGACAGAATGCATTGCCAGGTTTTTCCTTGGGGACAAGCCTCTAATCTGACTGGCCACCTGGCAGTCGCTTGCACCCTGGACTTCCTGAAATGTCACTTCTGGTGGCTGGGTATGCAGCGTGAGGTACATGATTTCATCATATTCTGTGACATGTGCTCCAGGAACGAGGGACCAAGAGCCTGGCTCCAGGGCCTGTTGCACCACCTCCTGCCACCCTCCTAGGGCCTGACAGTAATCCTTGTTATCGTGGACTGTTTTTTGAAGGCCTGCAAGTATATTCCCCTTGCAGGCCTTTTCCTCTGCAAAGCAAACTGCCACATCCTTTTTATAGCATGTGGTCCAGCCCCATAGCATCCTCACTGACATTGTCTCAGACTGGGGGCCACAGCTTGTAAGGCGGTCCTTACAGGCCTTCTGGGGATCAATGCCAGCCTGTCCTCAGGATACCACCTCAAGCCCAATGGCCAGTCAGAAAGGGTCATCAAAGGACCCTACACTGTGTTCCCCAACTCATGGGCTTCTGTGGGCTGAGTATGCCCACAATACCTTTTGGCAATCTGCAATAGACATGTTGCCCTTCGAGTGCCAATCTGGGTTCTCCCCCCTCTCTTCCCAACCCAGGAACAGGAAGTAGGGGGTCCCATTGGCTCAACACTTCGTTCACCTGTTTAGACAGGCTTGGCACAGAGCCAAAGCATGGTGTCACCACCATGTGACACATAACTGACCGTAAGCTCTGAGAAACAACCCATCCATGTAATACTTGTTGGACTGGGAGGACTACGGCCCCTAGAAAAGGTCCAGGGTTCTGGCACACCACATCCTAGACCCGGTTTTTATCCGGGAGTTCAGGGAGTTATGGGAACGTCAGGAGCCTTTCTGGTGGAGGGGTACTGTTTGGAGTCAGCCAGTCTGCAGCTCCTCCGATGGCCGTTAGGGGCCGACCCAACAGAGGCTCGCCCACTTTCTCTGCATCTACCAGAGGGAGCCAACAGCTGAGGTCCCCTGCTGCCACCCAAAGGTACACTGTTCCAATCCCAGGAAAGGAACTGCATTTCCCAGGTCACCCTTGAGTGATCAGCACAGACAGGTACAAGTAGCTGAGCAGGTATTTAAGAGAGTGCTTAGCCAGGGCTAAACTCCCTTCGTTTGAGTCAGCAGTCTAAGCGGCACTTCCATTCACCTTTTGTTTCCCCTTCTTTCACTTAAGCTGGCCAGTGCCGGGATAGCTCCTTGGGCTAAGCCACATCACTGTGGCCTCAGTGCTTTAGAGATTGAATCCCGTTCAGTGCCTTCTAAAAAATATGTAGTTCTTTTTTTCCTTTTCTTTTTTTCAACTGAGAACAATTAATAAATATAATTAAATAATTTAGTTTGGGGCTGATATTTTAGTTTGTTTTGGGCTTATTTGGGCTAATAAGCTGGGCTTGTACCTGCAGCACCCACACGCCCTCCTTTGTTTAGTTATTTTCAGTAGCTTGGGCCGGCCTAGCCCCACCTTTATGTTTGCCGAGAACGTTTGACCATTACAGAAGCATGAAGGGCTCTTAATATGCTCTGGGATTTGACCATTATAATAGCATCTCATCTTATCTTATCTTATCTTATCTTATCTTATCTTATCTTATCTTATTTTATCTCATCTCATCTCATCTTATCTTAGATATATAAATACTCTGTCTAAAACCAAAACCCGAAGTCAATTACATTCAGGTGTAATCCTGTTACAATAATATCCTTTATAATAAACATACTTATTACTAAATTATTAAATAAGAATAGTCTATTGTTCTATTCTCTGGTCTTATCTGACCTTCTTCCTTCTGCCTTTTCTCAGCAGACACACCCTGGAGAGGACATAAGCTTTTTATGCTTACATTATGCATTACATAAGCATCTGCTTGTACTTAAGACTTGATTTGTAAATGGCTATGATTTTCCATTAAGCTCTGAGGAGCATTTCCAGATGAACAGACAGTGATGATTAGCACACACAGCTTGCATGTGATTGACAAATTAGGCCCGTGTTGAGTTGAGTTCTCGGACAATACCAATGGGTTTAAACAATCCTCTAAAACAATCTGTCTGACTCTTTTGGGTTATGATGGCTGTCTGTCATTATAATGGTCGTCACCTGAGTGCACATGCTTCTCACTATTTATTTTTTGTCTTTCTTGTCCTGTCTGTCTCAGATTGGCCCTAATGGATATTATTTTGCGATCGATCCCAACGGCTATGTACTGCTCCATCCGAACTTCCAGCCTAAGGTACGTGTCTTTGTGTTGGACGTCATCTGTGCCAAAACCGTATCTTTGATTGGAGTATCTGTTTCTTTCTCAGGATTTTTTAAGCTTTGTATTCTTTTTTTACAACTTTTTCCTTTCCCACTATATTTTAGATCTTATTTTAGTGTGTAAAACAAGCTTTATGAATCGGCTTATATGTCATTGTATAAATCTTGCCTCAACGAGACACAAAAGGCCCGACATGTTTCTTCCCCTTTCTTTTCTTTGTATTAATTTTCCTTTTTAAGTAGATTTGATTTCTTTACATATGACATGTACATTTGAAAAAAAAACAACAAAAACTTTTCAGCACCTATGACAACCAGTCTTATTGCTCTATTGATCTGAGACCCTAACCATGAATTTTAAATTTATTACCATTTTATTTCAATGCACGAATATATAACCAGGGTTCAGGTAGATCTCCATCAGTGCTCCTGAGCACATGTTTTGTGTGAAGGATGCTCTTTGTATATAACCTTTGCAATTTGCCTGAAGTAATGCACAATATACTGGCAGTGAACTTGCATACATGTTTCTCAATTGATCCCAGCCTTGTCCATTTTGGTCCATAGCTCTGGATTATTCCGCTGCACATGCAGGGTGTTATGGAACATTGAATCAAAGCATATGTTAAGTCGAGGATAAGCGGGGCAATTTTATTCTTATTGTGTGTATAGTTAAAGGAGTATTTATCATTTTATCATCAGTGATATCTGTTGCCCAGTCATCAAACAGGACAATGTAAGGAGGCAAAGCTGACGCACTGGGACAGAAGCTGAAGAGCTTGCACTTTTGTTGCTTGTATCATAATCACGAGTAAGAATGTGAGTTATTCCTACGAGAGCATTTTAAAGTCCGAGATTCCTCAGTTCTATAAGCCGTGTGCAGCGGAGAAAGCAAGGCAGATGGCTGCTGAAATAATTCAGCATGCCCCAGCAAGTGTGATGTTTGCTGTTAAATCCGTAGTAGAATAACAATGCTCCAGGTCAAATATATGGAGAGGATTAACTTTTACCCACAACCAAGTCAAATCAAATAAACTTGAACCAAGTCGCATAGATTTGGTTAATGTAATTGAGTGTTATGACAGACTTTCATGTCCTTCAGAATACATCCCCTCCAGCATTCAGATTAAAGAGAAATAGCCAAGATGTGGAATGCGCCTTTCTGTCTCAAATCAACATCAACCGCTTATCAGTTATTATGTTTATATATGTGTTCATTTGATAAAGCCCAGCCTATTGATGTGGCCAGTGTTTTCAGCACGTCCAGCATAGATGAATTACACCCAGAGTAGTCTCACATGGACTGCAGGCCATGAGTTCAAAAGTGTTTACATATTTTCCCCAGGAGCTATCTCTGATCAGTTCTGAAGGCTTGATCTTGAATGATTTGCGGTGACCCGATACGACTGCAGCGTTTACACACTGATTGAGTAAGACACATAGGCATGGACTGAATCTCTGAAGAATGGACGTTATACCTGACCTTGAGCAGCGAGGATATGCATGCGTAAATGCCTGAACCAACCAGACGGTGCTACGTTTCCTGGAAATAGTTTGAGTTGTACAGTGAGTGAAAAACACACAGGGGATAAATTGGTCTAAAATGTCGGAAAATAGCCATTTTTACAGGACATGTTGGATTTTATATTGAAGAAATAGAAAAGGCTTTACACTCTCTTGGTGCCATTCAGCTTCACTACACATGGGCATCTCTTCAAAGCTGTCTACTTTTTTAGTGTCTGCATAGTAAAACGGGGATTATAGTTTCCATGCTGTTAGATGTTCCCAATGCTTGTGTGTAAATGATATACAGATTCATTTTATCTGCTTGCCCTTCTTTTTTTTTTTCCTTGAATGAATTGGCTGTGTATGTGTGTGTGTGTGTGTGTGTGTGTGTGTGTGTGTGTGTGTGTATGTGTTTTTATGTCTTGCATTAGAGGAGGATACATAATCGTCACATCAGGTTAAATAACAAATATGCCATAACTTTCCATGAGGTGAGACAGCTGTAGACTATAATCGGCAGTTCCATTATTATTGGCACACTTCATGAGCAGCCATAAATAATTACAGAATAACACATTTGTTTTAAACACATTTCTTTTCAAAAGAAATTAACACCCTTACTAAGCTAGTTAACAATCCATGGTTGGATACATTAGAGAAATCTGTAACACTATATATCTATAGTATAATCTATAACATCTTTAGCCATTCATAGGGGTCATAGGGGGCAGCAGTGGCTCAAGGGAACTGGCTTTGTGACCAGAAGGTTGCAGGTTTGAACCTCCTACCGAAAAAACTGGCCTTGAGCAAACACCTAACTCCCCGCCTAACATAACAACTGCTCTCTGGGCACCGTGGATAGGGTTTTCTGCCACTCCTGGAAAGTGTGCTTACTGCCCCCTCATGTGTGTGTTCACTAGTGTGTGTGCTTCACTACAGGGATGTGTTAAATTCAGGTTAATTTCCTCCATGTGCAACCACTTCACTTTACTTCAGTAGGGTTGACCTACAGATACTGAGATGGCCTTTTTATTTTCTATCCCACAATCACATCTGGACTGATGTACTACATGTTTCCAAGGAAACTCGATTTCAAGATAAAGCATCCTGATTCAGAATCCATGAATCTGTTAATCTTCCCAAGAACTCATGGGCAACCTGCTGGAAAACAGACTGACGTGGTTCACCTTTGTATTTCTTTGTAAGACTTTAATTAAGATTGTGGTGGTGCATTTAGTCTTTGGCTTGATCTCAGCATAATGTTGTTATTAACTATGAGGAGTTTTGAATTAGATGATGAAGTGGGTTAACATCTTGCACCTGAGGAAGCAGGACATATGCAAAAGTAACCATTGTGGTATTATGTCGCGTAAATAGAACATTCTTTGGGGGTGCCAATAGTTTTGCACATGTATAGTTTACATACCTTATCACATACTTCATCTAGTTGTCGAAGTGGATTTTTCTTCCTTCTCATAAACTGTGCCAATAATTATGTAGTTGCATGGAACTGTATTAGATCAAAATGCTATAAATTAGCAACCATGGCTTACAACTACTGAAGCAACCTTCTTATCCTTCCCCCTAGAGTACACACACTAGTTTAGTCTGAGTCTAATGTCCTCAGCTAGAGCTTAGAGCTACAGTCGCATCAGGTATTTCTTAGTCAGATGTGATTGCCTGATATAATATACATATATTTATTTTAACTTTTTATTTAATTTAGTCATTCTGAAGAACAACAACAACAATTTTAAAATAATATAATACTATACCACTGCACAGAAGTCTTCATTCTGATTGGTCAAAAGGGTGTTTATTATAGGGTTATTTTTCTGTATAAAGCACAGCTGACAATAGTTCTGGCTGCAAGATGAAATATCGCAGGTTTATACACTGCCTGGCCAAAAAAAGTAAAATCTACCATAAAATGAAATCAGATGAGTACGAGAATGACCAGGCTTTAACATCAGTGGATTTTTTTACTTTCCTGATGGCACGGGCAAATACTAAAATAGTGATTCAGGGAGCATGAGGAATCATTTTCACACATGAACTGACCACCACAGAGTCAAGACCTTAACCCTATAGAACATCTTTGGGGTGTGCTGGAGAAGACTTTACAGAGTGGTCCGTCTCTCACAGCAGCATCAAGATCACAGACGAGGGTTAATGCAACTTGGAATGGAAATACTACAATGCTGTGATGTTGTGTAAGGTTGTTGGAACCATGCCAGGGCAAATGTGTGCAATAAGTAAAGCTAAAGGCAATTCAAGAAAATATTAGGGGGTGTGTGTGGTTTTTTTTCCCTTTTTTATTTTTTTTTATTTTATTTTTTTTGGAGGGGGGTGTATGGCAGTGTATTAAAATAATACCGTATTCACACTGACTTGTTGAGCGGTCACTCCATTATAATAATAATAATAATAATAATAATAATATTGTATTGTGTCTAATGTAAAAAATATTTATGTTTTTGGATGTTCTGGTGAGACGTCTGTAAGGTGAATATAAAAGAAGTCTTCTGTCAGTGTCAGCACTTGAAGGTTAAAGCTGTTACTATGCATTAAGTTAAGCATTTATTATTCGATTTGCTATAATACGGGGGATGTTATGTTGTGAGCGATCGGCTGTTAGTAGCCATTATTAACAAAACGTGTAATAGAAAAAAACTTGTTTTATGGATGTTCCACAATAGTTAATGTTGATATTGTTGAGTATGCTATATCATGTCAAGTCTGGTGTTTTTTATTGTCATTTCAACCACATACAGCGGTGTATGGTGTAAATGAAAAAAAAAAAACATTCCTCCAGAATCAAGGTGCTACATAGAACAATAAACTACACAATACAACATAAAGTGCACGTGTGAAGTAGCATGTGCAATGACGCATGACGATTTACAATAAATACGCATGACAATTTATTATACATACACAAGACAATTTACAATACAATGAACAATAGACAATAAATACAAGGAGGGGAACAGTGCGGTTACCCCCCTAGTAGTGGGAGCAGTCAGGAACAGTTATGTGCATTTTGGTATAAATGTAAACATTGTAAACACTGAACTCTAAATTTAGCAGCAGTACTAATGTTCTCCGGTTGGATAGACATTAGCAGTAGATTCTTTAACCACTGCTCATAAGAAACTAATCTACTTTGAGGTTGGTAGCAGTGTGCTTTGCACTGCGGTGCAGCACAAATGGTGTTGATTTTCTTCTAAGTGTACTCCCTGTAGTGTTTTACTCTTTACCTAATGCTTCACATTTGTTCTCTTTTCAAATAGCTGCTTGCTGTTCTGTAGTTATTGAAATGAGGCTGTCCAGTCAATGTTAATTAAGAAGGATACAAAACATTCTGGCATTTCCTGCTGTTTGTGCCATGGCCCTTTACTAAAAATCGTGTTGCAGCCTGATTGTGATCTTCATCTTCATCTTCATACTGAACAGTAATTATATCCTTTTCGTAGTTCACCCATTCAGTGCTCCTGCTAATTCATGTGATCTGTCTGGTCTACAGATTCCACTCGGCTTTATCTCTGTAATGGTGGCTAGCATGAATACAGATATAGATTCAAAGAAAAAAAAGAGATCTTAAAGCTCCGAATAATTTATGACTATATGGTAT
>JAOVVF010000032.1:6215673-6229755 GCA_028565595.1 Duopalatinus emarginatus | reverse complement strand
TTGGGATTCGATGTGCATTGGGATACAATGTGCATTGGGATTCAATGTGCATTGGGATACAGTGTGCATTGGGATTCAATGTGCATTGGGATTCGATGTGCATTGGGATACAATGTGCATTGGGATACAGTGTGCATTGGGATACAGTGTGCATTGGGATTCGATGTGCATTGGGATACAATGTGCATTGGGATTCAATGTGCATTGGGATTCAATGTGCATTGGGATACAGTGTGCATTGGGATTCGATGTGCATTGGGATACAAGGTGTAGTCACGCTGTTATCTAATATATCATCCACATAGAAATATTTGTAACCCAAAAATAATGGTAAATCACGTTTATTTGGATGTGATATTTCCTTAGAATCAGTGACTGAACTAAAAAAATATAGATATATACACTAAAGTGCAACAAAAACTGGTAGAGATGAGCCTATGCAAAATACATAGGGTGATGGTACATTTACAAATGTCTTTGACAGGTGAACACTATGTGTATTCATGTTCATGTCCTGCATTTATTCTGATAGGTTTGGCCTCTTGTAACAAACAGGACACAGCACCACCACACATATCTAAAGACACCAAATGATGGTTAGAGGAACACTTATCTGAGTTTGGGGTTTAATGTAGATATATAGATGTGAAGGAAATATGATTTAAGCTGCTAAATAGCCAAAACCACTCAGATAATATAGTATGGTAAATAATGCAACACATCGTAATGTAATATTATGCAAATCCTCGAAAAATTGTAAGTGCAACTCAGATAGGTAAACAAACTGTTTCTGGTACTACACACAGTCTTTCCCCAGAATAAGAAACTAGGAAAACTGTAAAAGAATATATTTCAAAGGAGTAGTGTTCATCCCTCCAGTACAGTTTCAGAGACTTGTGGAATCTATGCCAAAACACACATCTGTATTTTATATCATAAAATAGCTTCTAAGGCAACCACAATGTATTTGTAACCATTTTGTGCAATAACGTGCTGTGGGGTGACTATTAAAAACATGAAGACGTTTTATAAAACCTTCAAACCTGTGGTTACTACATTCTAAATGACTGTTTACTTCGCGACAAGCAAACGACGCACAAAATTGCAAAAATCTGAATTTCCCTTTAATGACCTGTATATTCTGAGTACCTGTGTGTGCATTTGTGTGTGTGTGTTCTATAGTCTGGCCTTGGTTTTGCCCGAGTACAACATGCACTACATCCAAGCAAACCTAGGGGACATAAAGCAAGCCATGTGTGAGTATCAGTGCTTATTTGGAGTGGGCTTTGGCTATCACTCATCTGCTCTGCATTTCAGTGGGATGGGCAATCTTAGCCATAAAGGTTTATTATTATTATTATTATTATTATTATTATTATTATTATTATTATTATTTTAAATGCTCCAGATTTTTGTGTGTCTGTATGTTTACATGCAACATTAAAAAGCCACTTGGCCTAAACAATGATCTATTAAATTCAGAGCTTCTGGAGACCTCTGAATCACTAACGGTTCCGTCTATGATGGTTGAAAGTTTTCAAGATCTATAATAATAAAAGATAGATCTGTAATAATAATGCAAATTCAAATGATACCTCGCAGAAAAGGTGTGAGAGAGTCAACTGGATACTTTCTTGTGAGCACCCATTATAATGGACTGCCCTCTGCTAGCTTGCCTTAATGAATGAAAATGTAGACCATATGGTTTAGAACAAAGGTTTTTACTCAAGGCACTTTCTTATATAGAAGGTTTTTAAGATGTATGTAGGCAGAATCTTCCCTGATGGTAAGAAACCACCCTATCTGGAAGACTGTCTACTTCTGCCAGATTCAACCAGGTCAGGCCTATTGAGTATGCTGGGATTGTTGATGAGGGCCATAGTTCTCTTGGGTATGAGCCCATGACTGTATACTGAATACAATAAATAGAGACACGTCCTTAAGCGCTAGCTTGCTGGAAATGCAAGGTTCTCCTAACATGAGCAGTTTATCAACAGGAAAACATAGTTACCACAGCCAACTCCTTCAGAACAGTGTGGTGCTACATGGCTCCACTATGTGGCTCCACTATGTGAGAACAGAACACATCAGCTAGATTGACTTGGGAATGGTCTATTAAGCTCTTGGTTCTGAAATACCACATTACCACATACCACATGTCAACTTGGACAATCTTGAGCCATACATATTAATCATCAATGTGGCAGAAAAATACTTAGGTGGAGCCCTTTATTTTAACCTTCACTAATAGTAACTCACGTAACAGATCTTTACACTGGTGTAGTGGTTGCTGTACGGACAGAATGAGCATCCAGGAAAAGAGGCGTCTGTACACAGTAGTGGTATCCGAGATCCGGGAAATGTTCGGCCAGGCACAGGTGGACCTCTCCAGTGATTCCAAGTCAACTCATTGCTGATTGCGCCTGTTCGTGTTGGAGCCAGGTTTCTTGCTGGGACTGGATGCATGGGCAAACTAACCTGTCCGTGTACATTATGCAGTTTGACACTACTATTGCTGATTCTGATTCTCCCAATGCACACAATTCACAAAGTGTACACTTTTATTGCCCTGTAATGCCAGCACGGCCTTGGTTTCTACTGCTGCTTCCATTGGACAGAATGCCCTGGCAGTTCCCTAGTTCAGCAAATAACACCTATTATCAGAGAGGAACACATTTTGTATGGAGTTTAGGGATCCTCGGACAGGTCACATGTGCCTGTGTGTTTGTCACCTTAAAATGAACTCAGGATTGTGACTTCCAGGAACAACTACTGAACCCAAGAATCCCTTCCAGGTAACTTTAGGTGAAGGCTGTTTAGATGTTGTGTCCCTCATTAACTGGATCCGGTGCAGTTCCCAAAAAGACTTAATTTCAGGTAGTGCATCCATACACTGTGATGGGTTCTCTCTCTTGTCCTAAAGTTCTCTAAGTCCCCTTCTTCCAAGCCTATTTAAATATGCAGCCATCCAATCTTCAAAACAACTATTTATCGTTCACAAAAGAAAATTCTGAAGCATTCCCTTGTCTTAACAGAGACTGGCCCACTAAGTGGACCTTCTGAGTCATTTTCTTTTAGTTGCCCAATCCTGACATAGATCCGCCTTTACCTTTTGAACGAGTACAAGACGGAGCTAAATTTAAACATCTCCTGCCATTCGGCAGCATGTTTACGTATGTGATTGATGATTCCGGAGTGTGTTGCAGATGTGCACAGATGAGCTCTGTCTCTTTCTGTCTCTGTCACTCTGCCTGTCTCCCTGTCTCTCCTTTGCTGTAAGTCAGTCAAGCACATATTTATGATGCTTTAAAGGCCCAGGTGAAGATGGCTCAGTGGGTGTAGAATGGGGTCATGTCTCTGTGTGTTTCCTCCCCGGCTTTGTGGTTCTCTACAGATCTCCTGGATGGTTTAA
Organism: Duopalatinus emarginatus; assembly: GCA_028565595.1. NCBI lineage: Eukaryota > Metazoa > Chordata > Actinopteri > Siluriformes > Pimelodidae > Duopalatinus > Duopalatinus emarginatus. The sequence continues at coordinate 6,226,343 of JAOVVF010000032.1, read as the reverse complement.
AAGCTTGAATGAATGCTCAATGAGCTCCAGGGGGCTCGTTTATCCGAGTTGAAAGAAAAATGTGAAGCTTAGACATGCTCGCCAAGAGATGTTTGGCTCTGGAGAGTTGTGCAGAGTGATGAGAAGAGCATGTGAACAGAAAGCGTTGCGAACACAAAACATTGTTCCTCCTGAGCATTGCAGCTTTGTATTGTAATTCTCAGTAGTATTCTAGCATTACAGTGATGTATTCGCTAAGTTTCTTTTAAACGTTGAAACAAAAAATTCAAGTATGGCAGTACTAAGACCATTATAGTCCATGAGATATATCATACACATTACAGGAGTTTATAAACAGACCTACAGTACACATACAGTACACACCCCTGCTGAGGAAAGATCTTATAAACATGTCTAATAGCATGTGGGTTCAAGTAAAATCCTGTAATATTAAGCAGTGAGTGCAGCGTCTTGTCATTATATGTTGTCTGATCATAGGACTCCTGAAACCATGACTCCATTAAGCATGGTACAGTAATAAAAGTGTAGGATTATGGGGATATTAAAAGCAGTTGAAGCTTTAAGCATGTATAATCATGTTCAAATGACCTTTACAAAGACGAGAGGTCTCTATATAGCACATCTGCAGAATATGAAGGATTACCATGGACAATGATGTACATAAAACTTCATTATAATAGAAATATATAAAATCTATATAATTTATACTTTAATTTAAAAAAAAAAAAAAAACAGTAGTTGGTAAACATCATCAAATGACTATCAGAAAATGTCTGTTTTTTCCAACTATACACTGGAACAAAACATTACAAAGTAAAAAAAAAAATCATTAGCCACAAACCAGCTTTTTTTTTAACAAACTTCTTTATAATGCTACTGTTATACCATTCCTTTCTGGCTAATATAAGGTGCAACCAATCGGTCAGGACTAGAAAGCAATAGGAACATTTGCTGAGTTTTACCCCTATTAACCTGAGTATAATGATGACCAGGTACAACAGATGGAGGAGGACAATACACAGTGTGAATGAACCCTGCTGGGGTAAACAGAAGGAGCAGGGACCAGGTTGACAAACTGGTGCTTATGTAGACACCGGGCATGAAAATGTTGCTCTGAGTAGAAATTAACTTCTGGTAAACCATGTGTTTCTGTGTTGGTTTGAAAACTTTACACATATTAATAATGAATAGCCAGGATTGTGAGGCCTGGAAATAACCCAATGGAATATTCAACATCATCATCATGATCATCATAATACTACTACTATTACTACTACTACTACTACTACTAATAATAATAATAATAATAATAATAATAATTCATACATAATAGAAAGATAATTAGGGAAATATTAATATATGAAAAAAAAAAATTAAAACCACCAAATCTCTGAATAACATTGATTATCTTATTATACTGACAACGAGTAAACAGTCAGTTCCAAAGTTGATATGTTGAAAACAGGAAAAATAGGCAAGTGTGAGGATATGAGCAGCTTTAACAATGACCAAATTGTGACAACTGGGTCAGAGCATCTTCAGAACTGTAGGTCTTGTGGGTTGTTCCCAGTATACTGTGGTTGGTATCCACAAAAAATGGTCCAGTGAAGGACAAATATGAGTCATGGGCACCTAACGCTTACTGATGCACATAGCGGGGTGAAGGCCAGCCCGTCTGGTCTGATCCAACAGAAGAACCACAGGGGGATTTGCGGCCAGTTTCCTGGTGCCAGATACCATAAGTACAGCTCTTGCGGAGTCCATGCATTGATGAGTCAGAGCTGTTTTGGCAGATGTTTTATTATGACCTGATCGGTGTAATGTTTAACCTTTACCTGAATTGAAAACCCTGCTCCAACCACAGTTTGTTTCTGTAGTAACCAAGAGCCTAACTGATAAGCCATAATCAGACAGCAAATTTTAAGGAAATGGCTTATTTCTTGCCAGAGTTAATCATACTACTGTACATACACGGTACAAAAAACAAACAAAAAAAAAAAAAAACTTGAGGTGCAGGGTGACGATTTTATTATTATTATTATTATTATTATTATTATTATTATTATTATTTGTTGTTGGTGTCATTATTGTTGTTGCTCTGCATTTTATTTATTTATTTGTTCATTTAATTTTGCTGCTGTCTGGTTATTTCCGGGTGCTGTCTTTATGCCATACTGTCTCTGTTGCTATTCTTGTTGAAAGAAAGGGATTACACACTTTGTCTTTGCTAGTCTGCCTCCAGCTGGAACTTTACACTGTCTTTATTCGTAAGCCAGTTGTTTGGCTCCAGAAGAACTCGTGTGTCATGTCTGCATGCTTTCTATGCAATGACGTGTTGAAAAATTGTGTTCACAAGTACTGGTTGATTCATGACTCTGTCTTTCTCTTTCCTGGGTAACCTGTGGGATTTACACTGTAGGGCACAAGGGCAAGTACAGTGCTTACCTCTTGTCTGTCTCTTCCTGTTCTTCTTTTTTTTCCACATCGTTTTATCTTTGCACATGTTTGCATGTCTCACTGATCCACAACATAAGCCTTGTGGCATTAACGTGCATGTGTGAGAGTGTTCTCCGTCTTTATAGCACTACTGATTATGTCTATTTAATGACTGGCTTGTTATATAAATTCTGGTTTGTGTTATTCACACTGTTTTGCGTTTATTTATCTATATGTATCTTGTCTATATTGCGTTTCCGTGTTGACTTTTTTTTCTGGCAGGGACATTTGACGTTCTGACTTGCCTCACTTCTTTATTTGCAGTCTCAGATACTATGCAAGTGGAGAAATTTGAGGATTATGGCTACACCTTTATAGCACCCAGGTAGGCCTCTCTCCCTCTTTCTCTTATTCTCCCTAATGCACAAACACACACAGAGAGCTGAAGGAATGTATAAACCTAAAATCATGAAAGATCATGCAATGAAGTGTCATAAAAAACTGGTACAGGCGAGCCTGTGCAAAATACATTGCATCTGGCAGTGCATATATTAAGTGATAGACATTTATGGACACTTCTAAAGCTTCTCTTTTTTTTGTGAAAATGGCAAGTTATTACAATTTAAGTGCTATTTATTTTACATGATTTAATACTTGAAGCTTGTGAGATGGACCATAGCAATTTGGAGGTAGACGCAAAGTTTTGCGTTTCTCATACAACCATTTCAAGGGTGTACTTTGAACTAATGATAGCAGTGTGGCCATAAAAAAGACTGTGACTGGCTAGAATTGTTTCATGTTATAGCCATGTAACACTGCCTCAAGTAACATCAGAAATTCAATGCTGGGACCTCAACAAAAATCAGCATGAGGACCTACCCTCTCGTGGGGGACCTACCAAGTATTAGACTAATGCACCAATTCTTCTGGCACTTCAGTGTAAGTCTAATTGAAGGCAGTGAACATCATGGTTCAATTTGCGTCGGAAGATCCAGCCCCTGTGTTCGGGAACTTATTTAGGTGGCTCCAGCATATTTTTTAATTTTTGTTTAATAAAATACATTTTTTTTTATTATTATTATTATTAAATGATACATATTTGTGTGTAACCTCCTTTCCAAAAAAAAAAAAAAAAAATCAATCAGGTCATTTTGTAGATGGTAACTGCAGTCCCAGTGTAATGAAGTTATTAGTCATGTTCTCGCTCTAGCTGACGGTGAGGTTTTAAAATGGTGACAAAAGGAAATGACTTGTTGTCTTTTTTAAAGAATTAAGAGAGCTGGGTTTCTTCCAAATAAACCTGATTTGCCAATTATGCTTCCACATTGTCATTGCTTCTGTTTCTGAAACATGTTTGTCCACAGCTCACACAATTCGATCTTGTGACATATGAGCGCTCTTGGATTTCTAAAGGACAAATCATGAAACTGAGTGGAGACTGTAGATGACTTCGTTGTATAATAATTTGCATAATTAGACAAGGCAAAAAAAGTATTTATTTGTTGCTATTTTTATGTTAATTGGTTTAAAGGGCGTGGTGTAATTGTTGTAAAACACCACCATCTTTGGTATCCCTGAGATTTTATGATTGAAACCCCTCATTGTACTGCAGTCATCATACTATTACTAGGTCTGTTTTATTTCATGCTACTGTATTAGTTAGGGTACTGTTGCATCTATACAATCCAGGACCTTTTCTTTCCCTACCCACTTGCTGGATCACCTCACCTTGGTGTTCCATTACCTCTTGTTTTATAAAAGTAAGCACTGGTGAACACCTGTTTATCTTTTCTAAACAAATTGCACTGGTTTGTTGCTTATCATTACTTTATGTAGGGAATATTGCCAGGATCTGAAGCCCACCAACAACAACACGCAATTCCTCATGGACTTCAACGAGTACATCGACAAGAGAACACCCAGTGACCCAATGTGTAAGAGCATATTTTTATGTCTGACAGATATTTGTGTAGTGGATAAGAAGTAAATATTAACACCCCGAGAACAGTATCACCTTGACAACACACAGTGAAACATGGTGGCGTTAGCACCATATTGTGGGAATGCTTTTGGAAAACTGGTCAAGTCGAGAAGGAAGTTGATGGATCCAGATATCAGAAGGTTTTGTTACAAGCACACATTGTAGACACAAATAAGTTACATAAAGTCATGAAGGCATACAGTGATGAAACTTAACTCTCCTAACAAAGTGCCTTGATGTTTCGATCGCGTCACCTTTTACATAAGCTCCCTCTGAAATCATTATCAAAGCCTTGATACATTTATGACCCTGAAGTAGGTAAATCGATGAATGATCTCATGCTGTTAGTGTCCTTTTTCTTATAGTTGCTTACTCAGGTGCTTTCCCACTCAAAGTGATGTCACTGTGTGTTGTGTTCACTCCCTGTGAAGGTGACCCTAAAGTTCACTGATTGAAATTAGCCGCTGTGATTGATTAGTCTGGTCTGAGACGTCATTACTGTCTCTGTTACCCTCTTGCTCAGCTTTTAATGAGTCACTGCTTATCCTGACTTGGGTTTCTGCTCTCTCTCTCTCACACACACACACACAAATACACACACAACAGTTTTTAAGTGTTACACATTTTTCCAGTTCAAAAGTTTCTTTTAATTTAATTTAAATATTAGCATCATGCAGAACATTCTCATTACAGTGGAGTCTTTAGTCAATAACTGGTCGTTTTCCAGAGCAAAGTGGCTTGAATCTTTGCCATGCCACATTGAAAAAATCATTTTTCATTTACATAAATTTAAACTTTTTCTCCTCTCATCATCGACTTTGTGGCACGTTGCATGTGCAGATTTTAACCTAAAAAAACAAACAAACAAAAAAAAAGAATAAAAAAGGTACAATTATATACTGTCATTCAGAGGTCAGAATATCCAAAGCAGAGAAAAATCAAGGTCAGAGAACAGGAGGTAGGTCAAAACCAGGTAGGCAAAACTGCTAATACTACATGGTTTGGTACTGGATTTTGCCTTGGAAGTTTAGCCTATCTGTGCAGTGACAATAGGGGAAGTGAACACACTTGCCCGGCGTGGGGGGCAATCATATCCATGGTGCGATATCCAGTTGTGGCATTAGGTGCGTAAATGAAATTGTCCGTGAGTTTTGCCTTGTTCTTCCTGATCTGTGTGGGTTTCCTGGGAGTCCCCTGGTTTTGTTCCATCTCCTAAACACATGCCAGTAGATGGATTGACTAAATTAAATAGCTCATAGATGTGAATCAATGTGTGTATGTGTGTGTGTGTGTGCCTTTATAAAGTGAACCATCCTGCCTTGCGTCCAAGATCCAGATTCACCTGACCCTGACCAGTCATATCAGTGACTGAATATGAATTACTGAATGATCTTAATTCTTCACTCTACCTGTTTTCCAGGTAATGTGACTCTACTCAACAGGCTGTTGCTAGACGCTGGTCTTACAGCCGAACTGGTCAACCTGTGGAAAAAGCAGAGTGTGTAAGTCAATCACACTGCACATATACAGATTCATCCTGAGGTCCTGTAATCAGTATGCCTTGTAAAATTGCAAAATGTTTTCCATATAAAAACATAAATGCTGTTATTCACCCCCATTTCTGTGATGTTAGTTCTATGCAACAGGTTTCCACCGTAAGTCTCGTTTTTAGTTGAATGGCATCCACCTGTATGCAATTAAAGTGTCACATGATCCTAAAATAAAAACACCTGTTTGTGGAAAGCCTTAGAGCTTATTATATACTCAGAGAAACAGGAGCTGTCAAGATCAGGACAAAGCCAAAGATAACCATCCGTCAGGGATTAGATATAAAAATGTCCCAAACTCTGGATATCCGCAAGACTACTATTAAGGGAGGAAGGAAGCCATTAGTCAGAAAAGCAACCAGTTGGCTAAGGGGAACTCAGATGGGAAATGCTGTTCACCAGCCTGTTCACTCCATTAAGCTGGGTTTTATAGAGACATGAAAAAAAAAATCCGTTTTTCTTTTTACAAAAAGCTAAATTTGGCAGAAAACAAACACAGTTAATCAAGCTATACCCACAGTGAAGCATGGTTGTGGTAGCATCATGATAATGAATATGTCGGTTTTTGTCATTAAGGAGACTGGTCAGACTTGGGGCCAAATATAGTTGAATCAAGTCAGCTCCATTTCTACAGCACAACAGCAAGTGTCGACCAAAGTGCTGCACAGTATAATCTAATTAAAGAATTGGTATTTGTGGAGTTTACTATAGATTCCTTTGAGACCTGGGACCAGAGCTGGGGTTCAATCTGGGGTTTGCCATCCAACAGGACAATGACCCTAAGCATACTGCTAAAGCTACATTGGAGAGCTTTAAAACTATGAACCTAACTACAATAGATTGGCACCATTAAAGCCCCGATCTCTCCAGCACCGTCTGCTTTTCAACGGTCTTCTTTTTCATATAATCTGACAGAGTTTGAGCAATTTTGCCAAAGCGAATGTGGAAAAAATATCGGGATCCAGCTATGCAAAGCTGATAGAGACAAATCCCAGAAGACTTGCAACTCGAAATTCAGCCAAACGTTTCTACCAAGGATTGACCCGGGGGGTTGAAAACTTGAGACTAAGAAATGTCTGTTTTTTGTTTTAATTAATCTTTGTGTTACAAAATAAAATCTCATGATACATGATAAAATTCCAGCACGTAATAGTACAAATTTGAAGAAAAAAAAAAATACCCTGGCTGATTTTTAAGCAGAAAATGAACCAGAATTGTGAGGAACAGGGCTTGGTGGTTGTCCTTTTCCTAATTGGTGGCTCAGTGCTCTTTAAACCATTTAACATGACTCAAAACAGACACCAAAAGATCATGTGTGAGTGAGTCACTAGTGAAATCGTGACTCGCAGCTTAATTCTCAAAGGGAGGAAATGTAACTATTATATTTGTTGTCTTACAGAGAGGGTGTGTTAGTCAGGTTTGTGGCTACAGATGGGGGCATCACACGAGTTTACCCTAAAAGGTGAGTAAGAGCATTTTGTTTCATCTTACTCAACTTGTTTGATCTGATGTGTTGAAAACACATTCTTTTTTGTAAAGCAGGTGTGTGTGTGTGTGTGCCTGCTCAATCTCTCCTCAATATTTCATATGTGAGAGGTATTAGATGCTTTAGGAAAGACGCAGGATGTGGGCGAAAAATTTTTTGGAAGCATGTGATTCTCAGCTGGAACGCAGAAGAGTTGCGAAGGGTCTGTCCCGCTGTTTTAAATCACAGAAAGTAGTTTATGAAACCCCCCCCCCATCCCCTTATCCTTGCCTTTTGCTCCCTTTCTTTCTGTCATTAACTGTACTCTATAAAAGTGTGAGACCGGGATTGAGTTCATAAAGCAGTTTAAAACAGCAGGACAGTCTGAGCGCAAATTGTTCAGTGGTTGAGGCATAAATAGTCAATGTAGCAAAATGAAGATGATTTAAGTAAACGTATTACACAGAGCTATCGAATTCTCCGACCCGATTGGTTCGGAAGATGTTGAATCATTTTCTCGCATAGAAAAGCATGGACAGTAAATTCAGCTGTAATCCAAATCATATATTTTTATTCTAATGTGTATGTCTTAATATGTTGTTGCTTCTAGAGCACTCATTCATGTGCTCCATAAGATAAAGCTAATAAGAAACCACTTTAAGATCCCGGGTGGTGCAAAAACAGAAAAGCGTTCGCCCGGTTATCAGGGGATCGTTAGTTCAAATCACAGGTGATGTTACTGCCACCTATAACCGGGAGTCCGGAGAGCAGAATTGACTCTCAGAGCTCTCATGGAGGGTGGAGTAGCATAGTCTCTCTCTCCCTGTGGTGGCTTGCGTTTGAGAGATATCTGATGGGTGGGAACTGGACAGCCTAAATTAAGGAGAAAATTGGGAAAAAGCTAAAAAAAAGAGGCGTCTTTAGTGTCAAATGCTTTGTAACAGTGTCAAATGGTTTGTAAGTTTTCATGGGAAAGTCTTCAGGACGGACAAATTAACTTCTGTTTATAGCTGCTATAATGTTAGTGATAACAGTGATAACTAACTGCTTTGTGGACTTTCCGCACCATTACAGCAGCTAGAAATGGATCAAATGTATGATGTCTTACTTCTTAAATTTAAAATATATTAAAAAAAACATTATGAAAAATCTAGTCAATAATTATCTGATTAATTTCCAATCACATATCATTCCTTAAGTGTGTAATTCCTTACATATAATGTAAAACTGCCTTTACATTTTCTTCCCTTTTCGTACCTGTATCTGTCTCAGCGCTGGAGAGGAGTGGACGGAGAATGCCGAGACCTTTGATTCCAGTTTCTACAAGAGGAGTTTAGACAATGACATATACATCTTCACTGCCCCTTATGTCAACAGTAAGCAGCCACAGGCCCCCCACACACACTGTAGGCATCTTACAGGTGTTAAAGTGAGAGACAGAGAGAGCAAGATAGAGTAAGAAAGAGAGAGAGAGAATGTGGGCGGGTCTGAGTGTGTGTGTGTGTGTGTGTGTGTGTGTGTGTGTGTCTGTGTGTCTGATACATTAGACCACTTCTTGAGTAGGCTTTTCTTCTCATTGGCATGCTTCTGATCACAGCTGTTCATCTATTTGATGCTTGCATGCACACACACGCTTTATCTCCTTCCAAGATGCAGTAAGCCTGTGTTACTTAAAGAATGTCATCGTATGAATAATCCCCACCTGCACGCAAAGTGTGGTCTGGATCAATCTCACATACACATATGCGCGCACACACACGTGCACACACCCTTTCTAGACACATGTTGCGTTAGATGTGTCAACCATCTTTCATTGAGTTTTCATTTATTTAAAAAAAAAGCAGAGACTTTGAGTCATCCAGGTCCATCGTGGAAACAAGTGAATGTTTCCGAATGTTGTTTTTGAATTCTGATCCGCCATCAGAACTCACACTGGCTATCAGTTCAGGGACTTCAGCTTTACATCAGCATGTTCTTAGACGGTGTGTGTGGGGGTATGTTTTATGGTGGGTCCCCAAAAGGATATAAAGGATATGAAGGATATGGCTGGTCCCTATGAGAAAAACATTTATTTTATGAATTTTTCACATTTCTTTTACAGAAACTGCTTGCCGTATGGTCCTTATAAGTATATTAAGACAAACGTGTGTGTGTGTGTGTGTGTGTGTGTGTGTGTTTCTGTTTCTGTCTCTTTCTCCCCTCATTAAACAGAAAGCAGGGAGTCCAGCTATGAGTCTGGTATTTTGGTCAGTAAAGCTGTGGAACTGGACTTCAATGGAGTCAAACTCAAACCAGCTGGTGAGCACACAAAAGAATTACTGATCACTTTTCAATTGATGAGGACTTAGAGGAGTAGTTCAGCCATAAATCAAACTTACACAATTTTCCACTTATTTCCACTTTCAACGAATGTAGTCAATCAGGCTAAGACGTTTTGTCGTTTAGTTTTGCACTCCAGCTTCAAAGGGCAATATGGCGAACACGTAATGAAAGTCTCACCCAATACGTCACTGGGGTATTTATTTATTTATTTATTTATTTAGATTAATTGCGGGCATAGTTTTTTTTTTTAAAATACATATAAGCTTCTTAAGAATGCCAGTTCAAGTTTATACAACATGATATAGTTTTAGACACGAGCCTGAGATCTAATATATAGATCAGTGGCTCGTCTCTAGATCTGAATCCATTAAGCGAGCCAGAGGCAACAGTGGTAAATAAAACACATGCAGATGTTGCAGGATTTGATCCTGGGTAACACTGGACTGTCTGTATAATTACAGCAGCAAATATTAGCTACAGTTCTACACTATCCATCTGAAATCATCCAGTGACGCATTTTTTATTTAGAGGGGCGGCTGTGGCATGAGGTTAGGGATCCGGTCTTGTGATCAGAAGGTTGCCAGTTTGATCCCCCTATCAGCAAGACATTACTGGAGTGTCCCTAAGCAAAGAACCCAACTCCCTCAACCCCCAACTGCTTCCTGGTGTTTACTTCCATAGTGTGTGTGTTCACTAGTGTGTGTTTCACTGCAGAGATGGGTTAAATGCAGTGGTAAAAAATCCTCTGTTTAGGTCAATCACTTCACTTTCACTTCAAAATGGTTTGTCTGGTTTCCGTGGTTTGTTTCTTTAGCCATCTATTTACCTGCCTATCTATTTACCTATCTGTCTGTCTGTCTGTCTATCTATCTATCTATCTATCTATCTATCTATCTATCTATCTATCTATCTATCTATC
>JAOVVF010000032.1:6200193-6215573 GCA_028565595.1 Duopalatinus emarginatus | reverse complement strand
TCTATCTATCTATCTATCTATCTGTCTGTCTGTCTGTCTGTCTGTCTGTCTGTCTCTCTCTCTCTCTCTCTCTCTCTATCTATCTATCTATCTATCTATCTATCTATCTATATCTCTCTCTCTCTGTCTGTCTGTCTGTCTGTCTATCTATCTATCTCTCTCTGTCTGTCTGTCTGTCTGTCTGTCTGTCTATCTATCTATCTATCTATCTATCTATCTATCTCTCTGTCTGTCTATCTGTCTGTCTGTCTGTCTGTCTATCTATCTATCTACGTACTTTTATTTTTCTTGCTAAAATATTAAGTTTTTGGTTGCATGTTTGGGGTTATTAAAATGTTTTCCTAACATTTGCCATGTGGGAACCTTTGGTGAACGTCTCCAGTTTGATTGTATTACAGTTCCACTAACCAATGCAATATGAGAAAGCATTGGAAACCATGTACAAACACTTATTTCTGTAAATGTTGAGAGAAGGTTCTTGTCAAACTAAACACAGGAGAACCACAGATTAGTGGAAGGTTAGTGGAAGGTTTCTCTATTTGCCAGGAACTTCTCCAGTTTTCTCCATCCTCCCAAAAGGAGCCAGTGTGTGGAGGGCTGTGTTAAATTTTAGATTATCTTAATCAGCATTTGAATGTGTGTGCGCATAATGCCATACTGCAGGGTGTGTCCTGCTCTTTCACATTCAGACATAGACTCAGACTCCACCGCCGAGTTAATACTGAAGATGAATGAATGAATAAAAAAGGAGTGGGATGTAGTGAGATAGACCTCCATTAGTGGCTAGCTACATTAAACTAAAGCATCTTGGCATTTATGGGGGGAAATTGGGTAAATTTGATTTTCTTTAAAATACCTGACATGACTTTATAAATGACACATCCACTGGACTTAGAATTCACTGCTTTGTGTCACAGCCTTCTGTTAATGCTCCTGGCCTTTAGTCTGCATGAGGAAAGACAGGAATCGGCGGTTGTATTTCTCAGAAAACGCACAGAACGTTCCGAAGAGCGCTGTCGGGTCCCATATACGAGGAGTACATTGATAGTCCGGCCTCTACGTTTATGATGTGTAACGTGTTCTCTTGCAGTGGTGGGAGTCAAACTCAATGTATCTGCCTGGATGAACAGCTTCATGAACGCCACCTTGAAGATGAATGTAAGTGAAACAACTCCCTTTATCTGAACATGTGGAAGGCATTTAGTTACAGACTGTAGACAGGCTGATACTGCAGTCTGGAAGCAGAGAAGACCTGACTCACTCTAATAAATGATGCAAAGCCTGTTTGGGCAAATCTCAGCTTTCGTCTCTCACGACTTTCTCCCTGCAGTGTAAGGAAGAGATCTGTGGCTGCCTCAGGAACGATAAGGTACCGCGTTTGTGTTTTGTGGTGTGATGTATCAGAGTTCAGAAGTTCCTGGATCGTCTGATTCGGTCCAGCCCTTTTCCGTTTGCTGTGTCACTCATGTTCACTCTTTTTTGATCAGCATGTGGACTGTGTGATACTGGATGATGGAGGCTTCCTGCTCATGTCCAATCAGGACGAATACATCACACAGGTCAGAGACCCAGTGCTCACATCAGTATATCAGGAAAACGCAGGTGTATTTTATAGTGGATACAAAAAAAAAAAAAACAGTCTCTTCATGATAGATATTATTTACTGCTGCATAGAATAAGATAAGCAAGAATGATGAAATGCACATAAATTACTAAAACTGCAGTGCATCATGCTCAGTTTGTTAACATGGATTTATTTGCTGCTGCTATACATCTAACACTGGAACTAATTATAATGCGTTAGTAGTGTTTCCAAGCAAATACGAAATATGAAAATAGGAAAATAATTTTCATACAAAGGCACTTTGGTACGATCTTCTCAGGATTGGTAACAGCAACTAAGGTACTTAGAAGGACTGCTGTTGGTAATTAAGCTTGTTGATAATGTTTCTTGATGCACAACCACACATACAATTATTATTATTATTAATATTATTATTATTAGCACTATTAAAAGCAAAAAGTTCAATACTTTTTAAAATGTCCCAATACTAGTGGTGCAAAGCAATAACACTGTATAATCTGTATCATCACTGTTAGCATTATACTTTATGGCCCAGCAATTCCTCAAGGTTATAATCAGTCTCAGTTAGACATGTGTGTTAGACCTAATACAAGAGAGAGTCAAAAATTTTCCGCACTCCAAAACGTGTGTTGGCTGCACTGCCTTATCAACACTTCCTGTACTAGGTCGCTATCTCCCCAGTCACTGCTGTACATGATTGGTCAGTTCATCTTTTGACAGAAGTGCAAGAAACCATGGCTGTCCCACTTGTGTGCAGTGAAAAAAGTTCAACAATCAACAACGCTTTTTACAGTGAGATGCTCACTAAAGAGCTAAAGTCAGAAATTTAAACAAAACACAGAGGACTGCTATCCAAGGGTGCTGTGTTGTTGCATACATATCCACACACCACTGCATATACTGTCAATACTCTCAAAATTTCAGTTTTGACGTGTTAGAGCATCCTTCCTATAGTCCTGATCTTGCTCCATAAGACTATCACCTGTTTGGTTCCCTGAAAGAAGCCCTAAGAGGATGAAGATTCACATCTGCTGAAGAGATGAAGACAGCTGTGTGTTCGCAGCTCAGCCTAAAAACATGTTTTAATGAGAGAATGCGAAAGCTCTTTGACAGTTGGACAAAGTGTATTGAAATGCAGGGAGATTATGTGAAAACATAATGTATTTATCTTTTCTGATAGTTGATTAAAATGAATTCTAAAGCGGAGTGCAGATAATGTTTGACTCACACTCGTATTTTTGTTAGAAGCTGCCTGCTATACTTTCTAATTGAATTGAATTAGATTTTCCAAAATATACAAACTATTAGCCTAATGTCTCTTTTCCTGACCCTAACCAGGCCGTTACCAAAAATGCAGTAAATTCAACACACGCTCATGTTAATAAACATGTTTGTTTGTCTTCTGAGCTTCGTAGCTTCGTACCTGACTCCTCTCGTGAGACCAATGAAAGCAAAACCCTCCCGTTCACAGGACTTTTTTTGATGCTTGCTGTGGCATCCCAGTCCCAGTGCACAAATCTAGTTTCAACCAGATGTCCAATGAATAATGCATCCATATTACTTTACATCTTTACCCAGCACAAGCATTTTATTGCACTATGAACAAAAATGTTTTATAGAAGTTTACAGCATTAATTTATTATCATATTTGGTCGAGAGAAAAAAATCAGGTCCAATTTGTCATGGTGTGATTTTATTTAATTTTTTTTCCTTAGTTTTAATATTATTTACAGAATTTATAAACCTGTTATCAAGCCTGTCCATGTGGGATTTCAGTGCAGCCAACATGAGCTTATTTACCACACAGCAAAGGACACAAGTTATTAAAACAAAGGACACAAGTTAATCCAAGCACTTCTTTCAGTTTGGATTGAAATGTAGAGCTTCTGCTGGTTCCTGTTTTTGCCAATTCGTATTTTGGTTTGTAATGCACTGTTAAGAAGCAGCCCTCATGCTCTCAGTGTTAAAATACCCCCCCCCTGAAATCTGTCACTCACCCCCTTTGTATGTGTTCACTGTTTAGATAGGGCAGTTCTTTGGTGAAGTGGACCCCATTCTTATGGCCAGTCTGTTAAATACATCACTCTATTCCTTTAATAAAACCTACGACTATCAGTCGGTATGTGACCCTGAGAAAGAGCCAAGGGCCGCCGCTGGGCCACGATCTACCTATGTGGTAAGACGCAGTATTGAAAGAAAAGTGTCAGCGTGTGCATGTGTGGTAGAGTGTGTGCTTGCATGTTTACATTTGATTATATGCACACATCCATTTAGGACCTTGTATAAAGGTCCAGGCCATAGGTTTCTTTAATCTTAAGCTGTGTGTGTGTGTGTGTGTGTACTGTTTGCAGCCTACGGTAGCTGACATGTTAAGTCTGGGCTGGTGGGCCTCTGCTGCTGCATGGTAAGAGGATTTGAGTGGTTGTCCCAGTGTTATTCAAGCTGTTTAATCCTATCGAGGGATGTGCAGGATGAGCACACTTGTTTTCTTTTTCTCAGGTCAATGCTTCAGCACTTTCTTGTCAGTCTCACTTTCCCGAGTATTTTACACGCTGGTAGGTTTTATAAACAATATGACATTTTTCTCCACTCTGCTTGGTTATGGATTTGCATATCAAAAACAGTGCTTCAGGGAAGGGCATATGTGTATATATTTATGTGTTTGTGTGCGTTTTCTGGCCTATTCAGAGGAAGACATCTCAGATGCCTACTCGAAAGAGAGCTGTATAACCGAACAGACTCAATATTTCTTTGAGAACGACAACCGGTCCTTTCAAGGTGTGCTGGACTGTGGAAACTGTTCAAGGTGAGACCCCGGCACAACTATTTATGTCCTTTACGTCTCGGTTGGTTTTTTTGGTGTGTGTGTGTGTGTGTGTGTGTGTGTGTGTCTGTATGTGTGTATGTGTGTGCTTTTACAATAAAGTCATTAGCCACACCGACTTCTCTTTCTGGATCAGTATTCGTCGTAATAAGTCCTCTACCGTAAGAGATGGTGTAAGCAGGACAGGTTTTCTGCTCTTCTTGTCTTTCTCTCCGTGGCAGTTTGGTTCTGTGATCCTCTATGCTTCCCATTTTCAACCTGATCCCACATTCCCCTTGATGTGTCCGAGATCCTGCGGGCCATAAATCCCGATGTCGTTCGCTCCCCTGGAACTGGGGTAAAGTGAGAGGTGTCTGGAGTTTCGGCTCGCCGCAACCGCCGGCCTTTACGAGCCCCACGTGCGACTCTGCATACGATGGTTTTTCTTCTACGTTAACTACTTTAGACATGTAAAGTTTAACGACAGCCATAAAAAAGAAATCCATTTGCAAAATCTTGGGACGGCGAGCCGCTCCTTTCAGAGGGTGTAATTCAATCTCCCCCTCACACGTTCGTGCCCTCTGTTCAGGCCTGGAGAATGTAATAGTCTGAGATCTGGAGAAAACCAGATTTTAAATCTGAATTTCAAATTAAATATAAAGATGCACAGTGGTCTCACAGGAGGTGGTTCTGTATATATAGCACATATAGTATGAGTAGAACAGTTTTACAATTATATATATATATATATATATTATATATATATACACACAAGAGTGCAGTTGAATCAAAGTTTATTTAAACATGTTTATCCCTATTAAAATGGCAGGACCTATGGATATACCATCCCAAACAGACATAAACAGTATATAAGTCGTAACTGGCATATAGCAATGGTCAAACCTTTTATAATATATCAGCATATCAATAACATTGCATTTAACCCATCCGTGCAGTGAAACCCACACACACACCAGTGAACACTAGGGGGCAGTGAACACACTTGCCCGGAGCAGGGGGCAGCCCCAAACCACAGCACCCGGGGAGCAATTGGGGAGCCTTGCTCAAGGGCACCTTAGTCGTGTCTTGCCCTGGGTGGGGATCAAACTCGTGACCTTCCGGTCACAAGACTGGTTCCCTAACCACTAGGCCATGCGTGCAGTGAAACATGGCTTTCCCCTGCTAGCTAACTACTAGTCAACTAGCTTGCAACTAGCAACCAGTGAGTTTTACTTAGAGCTGTTAAAATTTCAGTACCACTGGGAATAGACAAACTTGTCAAAATATATCAAAGCAGCCATTATTTTCCTGAATACCACTGCATGAGTATTTGCTAAGTAAGTTAGCCACACAGCTAGCTAACTGCCGGTAAACTAGCGTTCACATAATGCTGGTATGTGGTAGAGTTTTACTCGGAGCTGCTGTATTCTTATTAGTTCATATATCCACTAAGAATAATTATTATATTGTTGTCATTTTTTAGACAATCATCCTGATTATCCTGAACAATTTTATTAGCAACATCACTAGATAACTTTAAGTAAAATAGTTGCCATGATTCGATGTGAAACTGTGTAAGAGTCCTAATTTGACCTTTTAGCTTACGCCACCCAGCTAGCAGAAAATTAGCTTGCTTTTATCACAGACACAATTGGGATTTGTATTGTAACATTAAAAGCAAAAGCAGTAGACAGATCTATTTAGTTCATTGCCAACATTGGCTATGTTAGCTAACTAGCTTTAACACTGATCCAGTGCTTATGGTTTTCAGGTTCCACTTTATCCACTAATCTCTGTCATGAAGCTTATTTACCGGCATCATTGAGATTTTAATTTATTTTTTATTTTTTTTTACAGAAGTTCAGAGAAAGTCTGTTTTAAATAGAAAAATGTCACTTTATTAGCACTTTGTTAGCAAGTCTGACCCAAACACAAATCTCTATAATTAGAATCAGCCATCCAAGAGCATTTAAAAAATTACATTTTGAGTTTATGGGCACTTAAACAAGCTGAAGTTTGGGCTTTGATGTACAAGTTATCTAAGTGTGGTTGAATCATGCTCTCCACTGTGTTGCTCAGGAATAAAGCATTCTTCAGTGGCCAGGTGGGAGAGTGCTCGTGAGCTTGGAGCACGCTTATTTAGATGGCGGGATATGTAGCATTCTCGCTTTCCTCTGATCATTGAGTGCATGTGTGCGGGAAGGGGGGGAGGGGGTGCTGTGTGCTGTGCTGCAGGTGGTTGTATAAGTGTATTCCAGTTTACTGTCTGTGTGTGTGTGTATGACCTGATGACTACTGAGATCAGAGGTCTGTCGTGCTCAACTGAGCGTGCCCAGCTGCAGTAAACAGTGAGTGATTACGGAAGGCGCAGGTGAGACGTAATGGAGCGCTTTCACGCATACACACTCACTCACACACACACACTCATTCTGAGTTACATTCTCTCCACCGCTCTACACTACACTACAAAGCAATGAGTCACACTGCTCCAAAACGGGGAGCTGAGGGAAAGCAGAGATGGATGTTGTAAAGAAAAACTGGTGCCTGCCCAGAAAACCCATTCAGCGTTGACAGCATGTAACAAGCCGCAAACCTGCTTTCCAACAGGACATGCTGATCTAAGATTACATTCACTAAAGACTTTAGCACATGTCTATTGTGTTAGCATGAAGCAAGCCCACATGACTAGTGATGGCTGTAAAACAAAGAGCTACACACTCTAAATCTTTGTGTATATCAAATAAGCCCTAAAGTTAAATAATTGGATTTAAATGAGCTAAAAAGATTACTCATTACACCACATACTGAATGCTGAAGTCATCTGAACCATGACTGTTTCTGCATTTATTCTGCTTCAACAATGTCATTGTGCAATTAAAGGTACAAAAATGGTCCAACAGTACAATAGATGTACGATTAAGGTTACCACCCTATGACATCTTCAGTACCCCAAGGCTGCTTCCCCAAAACTAGAGATTAATACTTTAGGTTTTTTTTTTTTTTGCTGTATGGTTTGATTTAGATTCATGCTGAAAAATAATTAAATAATCTAAAAAAAGAAAACAAAAAAAAAGGCTGGGTGAAGGACACATAGGGCTGAAAACATCTTTGTAAAGCTCATTCATGCGTTTGTCAGAAATGGTGGGAAAAGCTAAACAAAGTTTTGTATAGTGTGTCTATAGAAATGACAAAAATCCTCCAACATAGAACTGGCTCTCAATAAATTACTGCTCGCAAACGGTTATATAAATGAACAATTTACATTTACAGCATTTAGTGGACACCCTTATCCAGAGTGACATAAATGTATGTTTTTTTTTATACAGCTGAGCAGTTCAGGGTTAAGAAGTAGTAGTTCATGCTCACGGTTCCAGCAATGGCACCTTGGTGGTGATGCCTAATGACAGGTCAAAAGTCTTAACCACCAAGCTACTTCTGCTCTTTTAAAAATATTGTGTATTACATACAGGCAGCACTTTGGTTCTACAGGTAGTGTGTGTGTGTGTGATACACAGCTCCAGGAATTTGAGGTTGTGGGTCCAGTCCTTGCTCTTGTCGCTGTTTGTGAGGAATTTGGTGTGTTCTCCCTGCATGGAGACGGGTTGGATCTTTTTAAACGAATGTTGTAGGTCTTGTGGGCCGAGTGCTCCGGTTTCTTTCCACCTCCCAAAAAACACACATGGTAGGCTAATTGGATGTGCTAAATAGGTGTGAGTATGTGAGTGCATGGGTGTGTGTGTGTGTGGTACCCTACGATTGAATGGTGCCCTGTCTTGGGGGGGGGGGGGTATTCCTGTCTTGCTCCTGGTGATTCCTGGTGGGCCCTGGACAAACTATGATGGACAAAAGCAGATTTTTGTCTTTTTGTCCATCAGCTCAAATCTCCTTAACACTAGGTATTTCTGCAGTTCTACAGATCTGTGTATTAGTTTGGTTTGCACCTGTACACACAGATGTTTGATCCACTTCCTGAACTTAGTCTTGTCAGGGTTGAATCACTTTCTAACACTGTAGAGTTTAATAGGAACAGGATGTGTCTCACTCAGATATTCTCTGATCGGCTAGTTCCGACTGAAAATCAGGGTTCAATTTAAATGGACTAAAAACTGCTTATGTAAAACCTAAGACTGGCCCCTATGTCTGTGTTGTTAAAATATTGTTTGCATTATATTATATCTGTATATTATATACATTGTTTTTTTTGTGGTTTTTCAGAATGTACAGAGCAGAGAAGCTGCCCAGCACTAACCTGGTGTTTCTGATTACTGACGGCAAAGACACCTGTCGTTCCTGTGACACCAAGCCAGTGAGGCAGGCCGAGCAGCCTTGTATCCTTCTGTAAAACTCTGCATGTTTGCTGAATCCTGACTGAATTTAGATGCAGCGTGTGTGTACAGGGCAGCTCATTAAAGACTGCGGTAATCTTTATTAAGGGCCAGACCGCTTTGATTTGTATGTAGGTGACAAGAAAACAATATAAGAAATTTCTTCTGACTGTACCCGACACTGAGCCACTGACATCGCAGACTCCTTCCATAAATGCTAAATTAATTTCCTTAAAGAAAACAATTCCTATCGTAGTTCATAATTATACAATACATATCAACAACCAACATTTTAATCAAGTTACAAGGAACATCTGTCATACAGGTCCTTTTGAATTAGCTCTCACTATAGAAATGTTAACATGTGGATCAATGACATGACATTTCTATGTAATACAAATATACAGTGGCATGATTTTTATTTTTTATTTTTTGCTTGCTCTCAAAATAAATAAATTAATTAATACATATACTAATATTTGTGAAGTATGAAACTGCAAATGCAGCAAAATAAATTTATTTGTTACAAAAAAATTAACCTAAACACTTTTAAGTGTTATTTTAGCTTTTAAAAGCTTTTAGAAGCTTTATAATTCACACACATTGATATACATTTGTATAACACTGCGTTATATAGAGCATGCTAACGTTACTTTACACACTGGTGTCAAACTATATGGGAGGCCGCACTGTGAGATGTATTACAGTTGACATGTATTTTTTTCCTGATGCTATTAAAAACAGCCACTGGTCCGGACCCCTGTATACTGGCTCATAACCCCCGCTACAGAAAAGGCCCAGAGGTTTGCTTTGATAACAGCATTGATGTAAGTATGCATCTGTGAAGAGTTACTACATGACCTAACTCCTAACTTGATTTGTTAATAGCAGTTCACATCGATTTCCAGGTCTGCACGAGTCTTTAAAAAACCCAGAAGTCATCAGTTTATACTTATCTTCTTCTGTAGTCATTTGAAAGGATTAATCATACGTTCTTTTTTTTATGTTGGTGCAATTTTCCAAAATTCTTTCAGTTATGTAAATATATTATTTCCTCATTACTTTCATCTCATTTCTCTTTATTTTCCTCTTTTTTTATTTCATCATATTCCATCATTCTCAGGATGAACCTTTGTGCCCCATCAGTGCATCTTCTACCTTGGCTTCATCTTCCTCCATCCTTTCACTGCTGTTCCTCTTTTGTGTGTGATGGTTAGTTCTGCGTTTGGTACTTATTAGAAAGGTCCTCGTCGAGGAATACGTCAAACATGGCCATGATATAAAGCTTCTAAAGCCCATAATAACTCAAAGCAGCAATTGTGTGCATTAAGATCAAAACTAAAATGTAACTGTCAGTGATTAGATTATGATCTCCAGCTTTACTGTCAGTATAAACACACAGAGAATTGAGGCGCCACAACTTTCTCTCTGCTGTGGCAATAGGAAGTGTCTGGCTTGTCCCTAGAGAGTTTTAGGGAAATAAACATGTGTTTCCTCCCTTTTGAAGCTCAGCCTTTCCTCATGCCAACATACACAAACATGCTCACACTTCAAAATAAGATCAGCGCTGCGAGGTATTTAAGTTATCCAGTCGAACATCGTTGAATCTATTAATACTAATTTATATGTGTGAGATCCTGGAAAAGCCTACAGTATTTTTAATAGAGTATATGTTTTTATAAAGTTCTTAAATACTGATTTTTCTTATTTGCTTTTATTATAATTAGAAATTATTAAATAGCCTTTTGAAATCTGGTTAATTTAGAGATATACTATGTCCACTTTTACATTTGTAACCTAATCTACTTGTGAAACAACATTGTTAAGATGTGATTTTTTTTTCCCCCATGTATGTAGATTTCTGTACAGTTCTCACTAACGCTCTTGTATTGGCTGTAGGAAGACCCGTCTGATTGTGGCGGTGGTTGTAGTCTCGTTCCCTCTCTCTGGCCGGTGCTAGCTCTCCAACTGCTGCTCCTCTGGCTTCTCACTGGAACTGGCTGCTGCTCCTGACAAGCACATAGCTGCTGACTGCCCACCAGTTAATCACAGACTGATCATTACGCAATTAACCACCCCATACACACTTCAATTCCTAACCACCATTCACGGGTGGACCAGAATTACAAACAACAACCGCATCTCACGGAAATCTCTCCTGACTCAGTCTCGGTCATGTTGGAGAATACATTCCTGATAAAATTACACACCCTAGATGCATTCTTACACACTTTTTGCACACACTGCTGACCAGAACACAGAGTAACAAGACATGACTGTGTTCCACATGTCCGGTCCAGGTTTCCTGGATGGAAAGATAAAAGACTATTATTTTCAAAGAGCTACATTTCACTTATCTTTTCAGTTTCCTTTTCGGAGCTAACAAGGAATCGTCGCTGGGACTCTCTTGCTTAGAGGGAAAGATGCTCCCAGCATATGTAGCAGTTCACTTTATTCTTTATTTGGAGGGAATATATATATATATCTGAGCACATAAATATGATTTAAGAACTGTGAGGTGCCACGTCATGTGTCTAGGGTTGTTTTATGTAATTCGCTCTCACATCAAACGAGCAGTGGAGATGAAGTAATTATTTGAATGCCGTTCAAAGAATCATTAGAAAAAGGGTTTATTATGGAAGAAGTCAACGATCTATCCCCAGGTCCTAACTCAATGCTGTAGTCTCCATTTGGCCCGCTGACCATTTTGTTTTTTATTATCTGTCATACAGATACTTGATCTACTAGAATTTCTTCCAGTATGAGTTCCATGCCATGATATCACATAGATGTCCATCACCGAGGCACACGAAACGTTTTATTTATGTTAAACGCAGCGCATGCCAAATTACGAACGTTCTGTATTCATTCCTACTATCCATAAGAGACACTTTCCTTTCTTAAAAAAAAGCAAAAAAAGAAATATTCAGGCATGTATTTGTTTTCTTATCTCTCCCTGGCCTTACTTAAACACTACCCAAGAAAACAAGCCACCATTAATTTCACTTCTTATTTAAAAGAAAGATTAATGATTGACTGTTTGAAGCTCTGCCAGTCCTGACTATAGGAACTAAGACTGCCAGCATCAGCATACATCGAGTCGTTATAACCTTTCCTATCGTGTCCACAAATACAAGCACATGACTTGAGTGAGATCCTCTCAACGGCTGTTTTTAACCCGTTTATTTGGATTAGACACGTTTGTTGAGGCTGTGGTGAAGCTGCGGTTTTATCACACTAATGAAGTTAAACAATACCGAGTTTTTTTCAGGTGAAAAGTTCACGTGTCAGCTCGGTTGCCAAACGTGCATGAAATACAGCATATTGGACTATATTTTTTGTCACTCCGTAGCCAAGTGGAAGGTCGACGCAGATGGGAGGAAGGTTTCCAGAAGCAGACTCGTTTTCTTAAGCGTCTACTGTATTCCGTGGCGTTATTTACATATGCAGTCGTTTACGGATCTCTGAAAGGTCTTCAGGTCTGGATTTGTTATTTCAGACCTCAAGGTTGATATGGCATTAAAGTGCATCAGTGAGATGTGTCCAAACTCTGTGTATATAAGCTGATCTTAATGAAGTGTATATGGGCACTGCGTATGCTTGCCTTGTTGTTTTCCCGTGTGCAGTGCAAAAAAAAAAAAGTTCAGAAAAGAAAAATTATTAAAAAAAAAATCCAGGAATTAAATCACAGTCAGATATATGAATGCAAACCGGTTTTCTCTGGCAGTGCCGATATGGTTACTCATGTTAGCTGTTAGCTGCGTTGCAAATTGCACATAAAAGTATTAAAAGTCCACTGATCAGGAGGCATATTATAAGATTGGACCTGTCTATTGAAAGTTTTTCAATGTGTCCGGTTGTTTCGTTCTGCATCTATAGTTCAGTGTATGTTCTAAAAAAATGCAGAATCCTTTAAAATATCCCATTCCAGCATATTTCAGGATACCAAATTATCAGTAACAGACTTCCACTTTACATAAGAGGTCGTGATAAATGAATTTTCGGCCATGTTCCCTCTGTTACAGAGTACGTCCATATCAATCTTTTACTCTCCTGACTATAGCGGTACTGTGTAACACCGAGAACTTGCATGTATCATTAAGTAGGCGTTACAGAAGCATCCAAGCCTCCTTATGTAAAGTGGGGGCAGTAGGTGTCTTGTGTGTGTGCGCGTGCGTGTGTGTGTGTGTGTGTGCACGTGTGTGTTCTCTGAATGCTGCTCTCAGCTGCTGTGTTGTCCCGTCGGGCTGCTGTGTGTCCGTGCTCATGAACGTACCGCTGGTGCTGATGCTCGATGTGCCAGGAGAAGATACCGCTTTCTTTCTAGAGTGTTTATCGAAGTTGCTCTTGTTCACTGGCGGGAGATGTGGCCTGTGCATTCTGTAGCCCCGCCTCTTTTCAGGTTGTGCTCTAAAATCCTTCTCTTTTTGTGTAACTTGACAAGCCTGAAAACATTTTGTAAACATTTGTACCATGTTATTAAAGAAGATGACAAATGAGCAAAAAAAAATGTTTGTATTGAAATCAATTGTGTTAATTCTTGTGCAGATATATTCACAATAAAAGTTTATCGTTATTAAACTTTGTTCTTTCTTTCTTTTTTTCTTTCTTTCTTTTTTTTCAGAGCTTCAAAGACAAAAAAAAAAGACACTATGGGCTGCTTTACATTACCATCGATCAGTGGGACATTTCCCAGTAATATATGATGTCATCGTATTGTCTTATCACAGTTGCAATATCTAGTTACACAATAAAGCATTCAGAGATGGCTGGTAACTCTAGCTCGAGCCCCAGACATCTTGAAAAGAGGGTTATACAACATTCAAGCAGATAAAATTCCAATAAAATCAGCGTGACCTATATAGTTGAGTGACACATCAGATAAAAATGAGGGTCTGTCAGATAACTTATAAGCACAGACAAATTTCCCCTGAAAGCAATTATACCAACAGTCTAAGCCTGGTTTGAAATAGATACATATATATATATCATACAGATGTATTGTTTAATCTGTATCCAGAATTCTCTTGGGTTTAATTTAATGCCATTTTCCTGCATTAGCTGAGCATGCTTATTTCTGTTTCCACTTTATATACACTGGTACACATACATGACTGTACAGGTAAATATAAGGTATTTACCATGTTACAAAATTCAGGCTGTTGGTGGCTCCATAATGGTATGGGGTTTGTTTAAGTGGACCCCTGGTACATCTACAGACGTCTGTGAAAGTTCAACGCTATGTGATATGTGTGTTCTGACGATTTGCACCCGTTCACGTGCTGTATTCATTCTGATGGGTTTGACCTCTTCAAAAAGGACAATGCACCACCACACATGTGAGTTTGGGGTTTTGGGGTTTTGCTATTTCCACTTTAAGTCACCAGATCTCAACATTATCGAATATATGTAACTCACTGTGGAACACAGAAATCCTACACCTCAGAATACACAGAATTATAGACCGTTCTGCAGGGATGATAATGTTTATTTTATACAGGATATTTCCACAAGGTTGTGTAGTCCATGCCCTGTGAGGGACCTACCAAGGATTAGACTAGTGTACCAGTTTTTCTGGCACCTCAGTGTCAACTTTATGGCTGAACCTTGAAAGTTGGGCTTAGGGAGTGATTGCTTTTGTGTGAATGTTTTATTATTATTATTTTTCTATGCTCTTATGCATAATAAAGACCAGTCTGTCTAGATGAAGATATAACAGTGGCATATAACAGTATGAAATATTGTTTAATCCATTTTAATGGTCTTGTGTCAACACAACTATATAAACATTAGGCTTTAAAATGTCAAAAATATACACTATACATTTATTTCTACTGTACACTATTTAGGTTAGACATCCTTACTACACACCTCATAATTCCCTGTATCCTTTATATGCAACTACCCAGTTCTATTAACACAATATAAAGTGGGACCCATAATAATAAGATAAAATAAGCATAATAAGAATGATGTGAGGCAAAACTACACACACACACACACACACACACACACACACACACACACACACAATACATCAGCAGATAGTTGGCAACATTGATGATATTTTTATAACGTGCTTCTGGCTTCAGGTTATGTTTCCTCTGGATACATGGGACATGCTAAACGGAAAAGTTGCACGAAAAGGAAAATTAAAGTCAGCAGTGTGGACTGAATTTTTTATCCCACTGGAGATCAATCTGTTTAATCATCTGACACGAGTGTTACCTATAAGCAGCGTGAATCATGCAAAAGTCTGAAAATTGTGTTTATTAGGACATTTGTTAAGAGCAGTTTATTTGATCTAGATAAAATAAATAAATAATAATAATAACACATCAGCAGTGGGAAGTCAGGGCACTGAATGACATTTTTTATCAACTACTGTATAGTAAGTGTTATAGATTTCACAAGCTAATATGTCTGTATGTTGAACGATCTAAAGAATATTCAGTATCACAGCACCCGGGGAGAATTTGAAGGGTTAGGTACCATCTGTGGACCGAACCAGGGACCTTCTGATTCCTTAACCTTCCTCTTGTGTTAGCTTTCTGTTACTATTTCTTATGTTAACGGGTCGGTTTTGACCGGTGTTTTAAATCAGCCCTCAGATACCCTAAAAACAATTATTTATCATCCAATTTGTTTCTTACCTCTTGGTTACCTT
>JAOVVF010000032.1:6162194-6185643 GCA_028565595.1 Duopalatinus emarginatus | reverse complement strand
CTTTTATCCTTTGGTCAAAAATTATATTGACTTTAAATATACAGCCATCAGCCAAAACATTAGCAACCCCGACTCATCAACATGTGGACTCCACAAGACCTTTGAAGGCAGTGTGTGGTATCAGGCACCTAGACGTTAGCAGCAGATCCTTTTCTGATTTTTCTGGTTTGGGACTGGACCAGACAGGCCACCTTCACACCCTACGCCCATCACCCATCACTGAGCCTTGAGTGTCCATGACCCTGTTGCTGGTTCACCGGTTGTCCTCCCTTGTACCTTTTTTATAAGGTACCAACCACTGCATGCTAAAAACACCTCACAGGACCTGCCTAATATATTCCATCCCTTGCCAGGTGCCAGTGTAACAAAGATAATCAGATCCGAGTGTCCACTTTGTGTAGCATCTCCAAAACAGATGTTCAAATCAGTGGTTAATGCCTACCAAAAGTGGCCCACAGAAGGAGATCCAGTGAACTGCCAACGAGGTCATAAGCACCCAAGGCTCACTCATGTGCGTAGGCTTTGACGGCCAGGCCTGCCTGTTATGGTCCTGTAGAAGATCCACAGACGGATCTGATTTTAATGTCTTGGCACCAGATACTACAGCACAGCATCAGAGGTGACGTGGAGTCCAGATGTTGATGAATCAGAGATGTTTTATCAGGTGCTGTTTACGACATGGCTGATGCGTCTAATTTCCTATCCTGAATGGTATCCTAATACTGATATCACTTTCCGTCCCTAATTCCTACATACCTGCTTTCTAACGTCATTCCTTAATTAAATCCCTTTTCACCATTCGTTCTCACTTCCTCACCGCCGTTCCTGCTTCCATACTTCATGTGTTCCTTCCTTTCTTTCTGTTTCCATTTTTCTTCCACTTGCTTTTTTAATAGTGAACTATTAGTTGAACTATTGACCACTGTGCTTGCACACAGACGAATTTGGCCTCCGTATTTTACTCATACGCGCAGTAGAATACACGCACGCACGCACACACACACACACACAAACTAGGGGGCAGTGAACACACTTGCCTGGGATGAGGGGCAGCCCCAATCCACAGTGCCTGGGGAGCACTTAGGGGTCAGGTGTCTTGTGGGGAATGAACCAAGGCTGGTTCCTTACTTGCTCCCTTTTGCTTAATACATTTCTTCCTCCCAGGGAGCAGATCAAGCGAGTGAAGGACTCCGATGACGTTCCCATGGTCCTTGTTGGAAACAAATGCGATTTGGCCAGAACTGTGGACACCAAGCAGGCTCAGGAACTAGCCAGGAGCTACGGCATTGAATTTGTAGAAACTTCAGCCAAGACCAGACAGGTAACAAAAATATCTGGATATCGTTGACTATTTTCCCCCAGAAGTCATTCTTGAGTGCTGATGTTTATCATGTTTCCCTCTTTCACACACAGGGAGTTGAGGATGCGTTTTACACCTTGGTCCGGGAGATCCGTCATTATCGCATGAAGAAGCTCAACAGCAGGGAGGACAGGAAACAGGGCTGTCTCGGCGTCTCCTGTGAAGTCATGTGATCAGGAAATGTCCGGCGATTCCTTGCAAGCTCATTAGCCAGCAGCTTAAAAACTTGACGCCCACTCACTGGTGACTGAAAAGCTTTGTGAAGTGGTCCGATTTTACATCAACTTTCTAAATCACGTGACCCGACATCGGCCATGACGGTGGAGTTTTTCAGCGTTCGGCCCCCTGCTGGCTAAAAGGGATCATTTCAAACCTGCTCACTGTGTGGACTGTACCTGGCCTGCTGTGATGAGGCCTGATAACAGACATTTGGCCTCCGCATTTATCTCATAAGTCATTAAGCGATGAAATCTTTTTTTTTCCTGTTAAAATTTGACCTGACTATAATTTCAGTAAGTTCAGTACTCAGGAATACTGTGAAGGCCGAAGTGCCTCTGATTATTATTATTTTTGCCCTTTTTGCATAAACATTTCACCATAGACTTTTCTTATCTATACTTTCCTGCTCCCAGTTGTATTATTTTCCATCTTCGCTTGTTGTAGCATCTGTGGTGTCGATGGCATTTTATTCATGAGGGCATTCGACGTGTTTTAGCCACGCAGCATCGGGCAGAAACGCCTCCAGAGAGCAGTAATCGAGCGGTGGAAAGGCAGCAGTCGCTTACAGATAAAAAGTGAAAAGGTTATACGCTGCTGCAACGAACGTCTACAGTCTGCAAAAAACACTGGAACAATAATCCTAGTTCAGTTTCTCTTTTCAATTTGTATGCCTTTTTATTTTATAAAGGTCTGTCAGATTTCATACAGAAAGGCCCCACGGCAGACGATAGCTCCCGTTCTTACAGAGATCATGCATTTCAGTGCCTTTACTCACCTGTTTTTGTTTTGCTTGCTAATCGGCATGAGCGGTTAAGTTGCAGACTGCATTAAGGTTTGAGAACGTCGAGGGGGTTGGTATTCGACAGCGTTCAGAAAGAAGCATTCGAGGAAGTCAAAGACTTGCTGTTATGTGTCCTAATGCACTCGCTGTGTTTCTGTTTGTGTTTAAACTCGGCCAAAAGTATGCGCTCCCTTTAGATGTTTCCCCACAAGACATTTTTTTCTAGGAATATGATCCTCATTGTTTTCAGTTTGTGGTGCCAGTAATGACTTTGTCTCACTATGAAGACTCAACAACTTCATATGATTATTTCCTGGTGCTTAAAAAAAACAACTGTTTTATTCCCAGGACTGTGTTTCTCGTTTTATCCGAACTTTTGCTGATGTGTGATTATTTTTATTAGGTGATTTTTCATCATGGCTTTTTAATCAAGAAATCTATAAATGAACGTTTTATGTCACAACAATGTCTGTTTGACTTTCAACAACATTTCCTGTGCCACACCACCATATTCCTTCCCTTAGTAAATTAACTGAAAACAACGATCAAACTTGTCCTCATTTTATTTGCCCCAATTCCCCTGGTGCTGTCTTTATATAATGCCTGTCTCTCCCCTTCTCCCGTGTCTTAGCGTGCTCGTCAATCGAGCCTTAGCTGTCAGAATGAGCCCAAAATAGAACCTGGAGCCTCCTATCCGATGTGGGTACATGGCTCTGGTTACACTCGCCAGCTGATGCTTCTTATTAGAGCCGATCGCCGGCTGAGCCGCACACTTTCCCGCTGCCAGTGCACGGTGTAAGCGTGTGGGTGTGTGTGTGAGTGAGTCAGTGTCTGTCTACAGGGAGAAGGTGCTAGTGTTTGGCGACACACTGCCACCATGCCTAAGGTTCAATTGCCAGGTGAGTGTCTGACCGCACCACCCAGGAATCTGATTATTAAGTTTTGCAACACGATTGATTGACTGTCTAATCTTCTATAATAACTTGGGTCCATTGACACTTCTGATGTGTAACCCAGGGGTCTGCTGTGCTAATATATTATTTTATTTTTTAATATCTGGAAGATCAGAAACTAAGCCTAACAAGTCATATACATACAAATAAGTTTATTGTACAGATAAATAAGTTTCAGGACATTGGTGGAGCCAGACATTTTAAACAGCCACGGCTTAACCCAGATGTCCGGAACCATGCTCACCTCTGATGATTTATTTGGCCATTTAAAGCATTGACATGGCAAACATCCCTTTAAAAGCACATCCCTTTAAAATCTTGCTTTGTAATTCTGCTTTTAATTGCATTTCTAAAGAAATATTCACGTTCCCACTATATATATATATTTCATACATTCATATGTATACGTTCTCAGTGTAAAGCTGGGTTGTGCAGAGATGCAGTGCAACAACCAGATTAATCATCTATATAAAAAAATATATTATTTACATTTTAGTTCAAATTTTTTGACATTTAGATACACAACATTATTAAAATGCTTAACTTTGTATCAGTTATCACGGTGACTTTGCCGTCTTTAACTTATTGTCAAATATATATTACAATACAAATGTTGAAACTTTTTAATATTACATTTTGTTGTAACATTTAAAGAGGTACAAAGGTCTGGTATTTCTCCTATTTTTATAAGTCACAGTACCACTTTTAGGTCTCACTTTGGCAGTCAGACACCAATCTCACAAGCCCCAGCTAACATTTTATTACTTGGTCAGTAAAACTTTATCAAATTAATATTCAAATTAACCATAGCTCTATCTTAAAGGTTATGGCGTTAGCCAGCAAGCTAACTAGGGCTAAAACTGGCTCATGTCTGTGGTCCGCCACTTACTTGCTCAAGCTTGCTGACTGGTGTGACCGACGGACACGGTTGAAGGGTCTGGTGTTTCCCAGCACTCTGAGACAACACGACAACAACCAGCTAAAAGAACTTCACTATTAACTTCACTAAGTCATTCGTTAATATGATTTAGAAGGTGATCAGTATTTTATTCAATTTTTTTTATTGCAATATTGATTTAGCTAGTCAAATTAGAGAATTATTCATGGTTTTTTTTGTTTTTGTTTTTTTTCAACTTTAATAAAAAGTTTGGCGAGGCCACCCCCTCTCTCCGCCCCTGTTTCAGGGTTTCAGCTCGTACCATACAAACGTAAAAGGATTGCACTTGTACAATTTCTTTTTTTTTTTTCAAATACTAATGTAATGGGTACCATGTTTCCCACCCACATACATTTTAATACCTTGAGAATCTCTAAAGCAATGCAGGCTGTAATGCATAAGCGTATTCATTCCCGCTGCGAGCTAGTATGTGAATAAATGACTTCATATATCACCTTGCAAGCTGCTAACAATTAATAGGAAGTCTTGCACTACCGTAAAGCACACCGGACTGGAAAATCGTTTATCTTAACAGCTTAGTGAAATCTTACTATAGCAGAGACTAAACATAAGGCATGTTATCATACCATAATACAAACTATACACTTAGAAATCCAATAAAGGGCTCTGATGGGGAAGAAACCCGGGTCTGTTCGAGGCACAGCCTGGTCCAGACAGATGGAACTTGATTAGACTGGGCGATCCTGGACACCTGCTGTCATTCCTGCTGTGCTTCGTTTGACAAGATGATTCATGTCTGGTGAAAGGTAGAAGCCAGATTCCTCTTTCACTATCCAGACTAGTTAAATCCAAAAGCATATAATCCACTCGACATATTTCTGGTCTTTGCAGGGCCACAAGATTTAGGTGATCTTTATTTTTAGAGTTGGTTGCTGTGCAAGAATGGTTGGCATTTTGTTGGATCAAGAACAGTAAACTGCTAAGGCTGTGCTGGAGTCCTGTGCAGGACCTAGATCGCATATTCTTCACACTAAAAATCTGATCTGACTCAGCCAAAAGTTGGTTTTAGCCACATGTGTGCTAAGGTGGTGCACAGGGGTTTTCCAGGACTATAACCAAGAACCGGTGCTTCTAAGCAGGATGTAGGATGTGCACAAAAAAGATACCAATTACACATCTGTATCAAGGTGATCATACCATCATCTGCGCACATGTTTCTGATCTAATGTCCCTTGTTGAGTTGCTTATGAGCTCATTTAGTTAGTGGTAAAGGGGAAGCAATATGCATAGGGTTGGAACTAAGAACCTGGTGCAGTAGTAAGAATTACTGTCTGAGGGTCAACTCGTCCATCCTGACGAGTTGTAGCTTGGGCTACGGTCATGTTCTCCATATTTCTGCATTGAGTTTCGTCTGGGTTCTCGAGGACAGGCTCCAGATTTATGGCTATGTTAAAAAGCAGTTATTAAAGATGGACAAGTAAAGATGAAAGCACTCCACCATTAGAGAACAAGGGTACCTCAGTGATGGTTAAGGGGTCTAGCTGCCTGAAAAGCCAGACGTGGATTCTACATTAAAGCTTCTGTTCAAGAACCAGTAATCGCTATTGAGGAACCCTTGTTCTCCGATGGTGTCATTTCAATCCATTGTTCTTCAGTGATGGATAAAATTCCTAGCTTACCGAGCTTGGCTTGGAATTCATTTTAAAAGATAAATCATGCTGAATGGTCCTACATAGACATCCTTTTCTCCCAAAAAACTGATGGATGATCCAGAAATGTAGCTTTTATTTACATCTAACCACATTTGGGTGAAATACAATCAGGAGTTCCACCAAAGCCACTGTCATCTGAACACCAAACACAAACACAAGAAGAGCAGGTGGATGGCTTTCCTTACTCATACCAGCTAAAGATAATCACAGTTCTCTCAGCCAATTGACGAGAACAGTCATTCATGTCACCGGGGTTTGTGCAGGAGAGAAAAATAGAAACACTCTGGCTATGAGAAAGCTGAAGTAGATCGTTAGGGGCTTCCACCAAATTTTGGTGTTTTTACTGTAGTTAATGTAGTTAATATTCGCTTACAGTAATGGCACATTGTGTTATCTTTTCTTATTAAATATTAATAACTGTGTATTGGTGTAAACCTCAACGTGTATTCTGAGCTCAGGTTAATTTGTGTGCATAGTTCCTGTGCATGTTCTCAAATCTTCATCATTTCCCAAAATGCATGCAGGTAGGTAGGTTGGATAACCTAAATTGTGAACGTGTGTGCACTGTGCCCTGAGACGGACTGGCGTCCCATCCTATTCAGGGTGTATTCCCACCTCGTGTCCAGTGGTCCCAGGATAAGCGAATGAATGACTGAAATAAAACCTTTGACTCGCTAGGAAGAATCAAGTCTGGGACTTTATATACACATTACAGACCTGCTCCAATGCTTTACATTTCTTTTTCCTTTGCCCTTTCTCCATGCCATCTGTCCATGGGACATTTACTACCTCAGAGGAGGGACAGCGTAAGTACCAGGGGATTCCGAGGGGGAATGCAAATTTTAGCATGTACCTCCAGTGTAATGGGAACAGAATGGGAGAACTGGCTAAAGATGGATAAGACGTCACAGGAACAGATAGAGCTGGTGACTAAGGCGTGGCTTGTGTCCTGTAGCGGCTAGAGTGTCTCTGTTAATCCTTTACGTTCCTTATGGAATATAAGCCTATGGTTATGTGCCATGTCCCTCTGGTCATATTCTGTGCAGCATGTCATGCCTTGCTTCAAGTTACATTTATGGAAGAGCGTGCCTTCCTTTTATTTATTGTTCACCATATACCTGTAATGGGCTCTAGCCAAGGTACAAAACAAAATTTTGTTTTCCGTAGAGCCGATTGTGGGGATGAGCAGATAAATAAATGCCATTGATGAGCTATAATTCAGACATTGAGCTATAAACCTTCATCACTCGCAACCTAAGGTTAGATAAGTCAATGTGAATGGATATGGGGTATATTCCGTGTGTGTATGTGTGAGATGATATGTCTTCATCATCACCTGATGAAGCTCCATGCATGTCAGGTTAAACATCACTACACCAATACATTTGAATAGTTTTGACTTATTACTACCAGGTAATAAGACAAAACCCATCTCCAATCATGGAGGGTTTAGTGTTTAGCATTCCGGTGCCACATTTTGTAGTGTTACAACCTGAACCTGAGGTCAGTAAAAAGTGAAGTGAAAGTGAGCTACTCATTGATCACCATGCTTGCATCCAAACGTTCAGCGATTCACATACACACACACACACACACTAGGGGACAGTGAGTGGTCGGCAACCCTATTCACGTCGACCAGAGAACAGACAGGGGTTAGGTGCCTTGCTCAAGGGCACTTTAGTCGTGTCATGTAGTCGCAGGAATCAAACAGACGACGTTCTGGTCATAAGGCTGGTTTCTTTAACCACATGCCTACGACTGCTATAGCTATAATACGACTGTAATACAGCAGATAATTAGTTAAAGAAACATGCAATTCAGGTTTCAACACTACAAAATGTTCAAAGGCGTGAGTACTTATTTGAGGCACTATAGAACGGCTCCTGGCGCATGCGTGAATTTAACTGAAGGCGATTTCTAATGCATCTGGGAGAACATTTCTGTTGTTAGTGCAGGACTTACACACATTTTCCTCAGTCTAACCTACTGCCTCCTTTTCCCTTTATCGCCGACCCATGGTTCCTGTATGTTTTCAGCTCAGAGTAAGTATAACCAATCAGCTCGTTTTGTGCTTGACCTTTTCCTGCATATAATTTACAAGTGCTTCGAGTAGTTAGAATCATCATGACACTGCAAATGAATAAACCTGCCATTGCTGTCCTCCGGGTCATGCATACATGCATAGCATGAAGTGCATGAGTAATAAGTTCAGGTTTTATACTGTAGTTTCAGTTCGAATGTGTGGCTTGATGCTGTCAACAGGTGCACAGCCCGACGTGTAAATCTGCGCATGCTTATAATGAATGTAGGGTACCAGCTGTCCATGTTTTGGCTTACTGAGGTGTCATATTGCTCCATCATCTGCTCTGCGCACATGTCTTAGATTAAGTATTTATTTTAAATTGGCCTAATATATACAGTAGATTGGTACACACTGTGCACTGTATGCAAGCAAAATGTAACTTGCATATATTGTATCGATTATTGTGAAGGTTAAATGGTTTAATGCTGAGTCAAAAGTCACAGGACACGACCACCTTCCTATTGGAAAAATTTGATCCAATATGGCAGCTTTCAAGATGGCAGCGATGTCCCAGACATAGCCTAAAAGATAGGCCTCCCTCACCCTTTACTTGCTAGAGTATTCGGATCTGTCATTTTCCCTTTTGTTTCTGAAATAAAACATACCCTGACTTTTGACTCACCCTGTATATGCTTATATAAAGCAGCTTCTTCATTCGTCATCATAACCTGAGCTGATTTCACCAGTTTTGAGTCATGTGGGTAAAATGTGTATGTATATATACACACACACACACACACACACACACACACACACACACACACATACACACATACACATATATATATATATATATATATATATATATATATACATATACAGATCCTCCCATTTTGGAGCAGGGCTGGAGGGACTGGAGGAGACCTGGCCCAGGTCCAGTCTTGTAGACTGATCTGATTCCAGTGAGTTACATTTAACAAAGCTGTAAAAGCTGTGCTTGGTGTTAAATGAACTTCCTGCCCCGGTTCAACAACCTCAACTCTTAAGAGCACTGGCCAGGAAATTGTGCCTGCGATAAAGGGGGCTTTCCTCATCCTGGACGCTGGGATCGCTTTAAATGGCCGATGGGGTGAGAGGGGAGGGATAACTGCGCCGTGTAGGACTCCGAGCGCCTCATCATCATCATCATCATCATCAATATCATCCTCATCACCACCACCGCCACCACAACCATCATCATCATCCTCATCATCAGCAGCCTCCGCTCAGTGAACATCACGGCCAGCAGTAGCAGCAGCAGCAGCAAACCCGGCTCCAGCGCGCAGAGCACTTCGTCATTTCTGCCCTGATCAGCCTCGATCACACACACACGACTCTACACACACACACACATACGCACACCATGTGGATTTACAAGCTCCTGCTCTGCCTTTCCGTCCTGCTTTACTCCGGTAAGTTAGTTTGATGCTGCGAGCCGCGGGGTCTCCCCTCAGTCTCCGGACTTCATAATTTCTTACTCATTTCCAGCGCCTTTTTTTATTTCGTCCTTGGATAGATAAAGACTGTAAACTTTGGGGTTGTGTTCCAGTTTCGGACGCGTCGGTGTGTCTCAGTGTCGCACTTTTAAGCCAGGATACTTTGACTTGCATGTTAAAGAAAGTTTCGCAAGCGCAGAGAAAGCTGTTGTGGTGTAAAAACTGTGCGCTCCGGTAGTTTTCCTACATCTGGACGCATGAGTCACGGAGCTGGGAAGGAGAAGGAGTGAGGAGATGCGCTCATGTTTTAGCTGGGGAACTGCTGTAGGCTCGAAAAACAGCAGGCTTCTTGAGACTCACAGCTCAGAGATGCAAAGTTCATGATAAACAGTTTAATATTCTCTCTCTCTCTCTCTCTCTCTCTCTCTCTCTCTGTGTCTCTGTGTATGTGTGTGTGTGTTACATCTCTCTTTAAAAAAAAAAAAAAGTCAATCTTTAATCCAGTAGATATGGAGAATATTTGCTTCCAGACATGGTTAGTGATGTATTCACTGATAACAATATGTAAGTCCGAAATATACCCACGAGCTTACTCAGGTTTAAATTTCCAATGGACGGGCAAAGGTTCAGCCCTGATACCAGGGGGAATGCTGCCTGGAATGAGGATGCAGATGTGAGCTTTCGTCTGTTGATCTCCTCCTTGCCTGGCTGTCCTGTATTTCACTTCAACATTCAAGGCAGGTTTGGGCTAGAGACAAACCGGTCCAATGTGCTTATCTTTTTTTTTTTTTTTTTTTTTTATCTAGGGTAAAGAAAAAAAAAACAAAAAAAAAGAACTTCCCCTCCTCTTTTTCCCATTAAGAACTTGGACTGCACCCATGTCCAATGACCTTAGACACTAGAGCTTGTTCATGCATGTGGAAGTTTGTCTCTGGTTCGGTTCTGAAGGAGTTCTGTTACCCGATCAGTGAGGATTTGGCATGGCCCCATGTGGCCCTCACAATGAATCCACTCAACCTGAGTCTCTGTACTTAATCAGAAAATGATGGATATCCTTGCATCTTATTACCCAAGCGGGATTAATCTTGCACTAAAGCACACTGAATTGGCTCGTTTTCTGCTCTGTGCTGCCGGTGTCTAGTCTACTTAATCAGTTCTAGTCTTATTAGTGTCAGTCTTGTTGTTACTATACCCTCTGTCCTGTGCAACCTATTTATTCATTATTGTTCGGAGTTTTGTTTTAAAGAAATGGATATTACCTCTGACAAATGTATTTCATATGGCAGAAAGCAAGAGGCATGCGCTTCAGGACTACCAGAAGACTGATGGGGTTCGTCTGGTCGCTCCGCCTGACTCCGCCTACATGATGAAAAGCAAGAAGATGAGCTTGGGGAAGTGTGTGCGCCGCTGCAGCCGCAACAGAAAGCTCCCCTTCACCTGCAGGTATGGCGGCCTGTCGGGGTCAATAAATGCAGTTAACCTGCTACAGTTTATGAATAAGCAAGAAGAATGTGCAGTCTGTACAGGGACCCACCTGTAGCCTTCCCATAGTGGGATATGAAGGTCAGTGTGTGGATTTGATCAAGGCAAAGTAATTTGTGCCATGATGAAACACTGGAATGTGACTTAAATGGAAAAATGGATAGTCTGTGTCATTCTGTATCTCTTATACAAAACGTTCTTGTATTTAAAAAAAAAAAGTTGGCCCACTGTTAACGGCACAGTGTGCTCAGAGGAAGGAGCTGGAAGCTACATTACAGCTGGAAATGCACGATCAGCACATCAACTACTTCCTATTTTGATGGCTTGCGTAACGGCTCATTTGCCAAACAGCACCTTGGCAAGCTCGGAAATATCAGCCGTTCATTGTGGTGACATTCAGCATAGACAATGGCCTGTGATTTAAAAATTAAAATATCAGTGCCACAAATTCTGTCAGGTAAAAAAAAAAAGGCAGCTGTTTTTAACCTTAAACAGCTGGATATCATCTCTTTATCTCTGTGTCTTTTTCTATCAACATCCAATGTTGTCTACTTTTTTAAATAAAGTTACGAAACCAGGGTGAATTCATTAATACGCTCATTTGCATGCAATCTTTCTCCACAGAGCTTTCATCTTCGATCAAAATGGCACAAAGTGCCATTTACTCTCCTTCGACAGCCTCACAGTGGGCGTCCACGCCGAGCCTGACTTCAGCTTTGACCTTTACGAAAAGAAAGGTACAAAAGCTTTCTTGCATTACATTCGCTGTGCCGATGCTGTAATTTGACAAGGAATTCGGTTCCATATGGTTTGATTAGTAACATACATCTGTTCCTGGTTTTTCATGGGGGTCCTTTACGCTAAAGACACACTTTCTTCCACTTTTTTTGTTCAGCTTATATAACTGTCTAATGCTGTTTAGAGACCTTATTTATAAAGGCTTGCTCAGGAGTCTGAAAGCCAGATGATAGCTGGATGACCTATATACACAGTGACATGCACACGTCAGGAGTTCCATCACCAGAGTGAAATGAAATGACACAGCACTGACAGCTTGCCTTGTGACCTCTGTGTCAGCAAATCTTGCTTTTTTTCCCCCCTTTCTTTTTCAAGACAATTGTCCTTGCTTTGTGGCACGTGCCATGATATGAAATATCTGATCGTGTAGCTGACACCTTTGCTGTCTTTTCCTTGTAGACTTTGTAAGAGAGTGCATCATCGGCACAGGCCTGAATTACAAAGGGAGGCGATCAGTGACAGAGAGTGGCGTTGAGTGCCAGAACTGGGATTTGAACACACCACATGAACATCAGTAAGCTTCTCCGTCTTATCCCTTTCTGCCTCTTTATGCAATCTTTCTTCAAATTCCCAATGCTTTAAGTTTCTGTTTGCCAGAGAAATTCTTTCAAAATCTTTATTGTGTCTGGATCCATTTCACCAGTCCTTTTTCATTTTCGCTTTATTTGACACCTTTGTTATTTCTAATTCAGTGACAAATGAAACGCCGTTGTGCTCATTTAGAACAGATGCATTACAGGCATCATGAGGGCCTGCTTCAGATTTGAAGATTTAATGATTAATTAAATAGTCCTTTCACAGAGGGTTCTGTTTTGTAGAGGAATTTGTCTCTAACAGCAAGCTGAAGTCAGATACTAACATGCCTACTACAGTTGTTCAAAAACCTCCAGCCTATTTATGCTTATGCTGCACAAAACATCTCAGGCTGTAGTCAAGCAGGCCATTGTCAAGTCCAAGACCAGTCTAGCCAAGATCAAATCAAGACAAGTCTTCAGGGGGTCGAGGCCAAGTCAAGGCCAAATCCGAGTGAAAGTAAGACAGAGTCGAGACCGAGAGCAAAAACCATCAAATCATTTTCGAGGCCAGGTTTTTACTTCACCTAGTTGGCTTCATTTGTGCATTGTGCCAGTCATTACGCTACGTGTTCTACAGGAAAGAATTACACTGGGTCAAACTCCTCAAAATGCCAAACAGTCTGAGACAAATCCAAGTCAATACTAAAAACATTAGACCAGACCTCGAGTCCTATTAACATGATACACAAATCTATCCATGAACATTGTATAGACTTGTGAATAACTGCACATAAATACGCATTTATGTACTCACACTTCTATAAATAAAGTGCACCGAGCTGGAGGAGTTGCTTCAAAAAGGTTAGCGTGGAGGGTCGGTGCAGTGGTGGGAGTCTTGACAGAATGCAGCTCAAGCCTTAGATAAGATAGCTAATGTGAAGGGCTTATTCGCCAAGAGTTCATTATGGCTGGTGAGTTCATTAAGGATGCTGAAACAGCATGGAGCCATCGGTTTACTGCCTGTCATTTACTAGGGATGGGGAGAATAGTGACTCGGTGCCAGGAGAGCTATACGTCTCAGACTGCCGACACATGAAAACATGACTACCTTGAAGGGACCTTGAGTTTTTTTGTGTTTTTTATTCGCACCTCCCCTTATTCTTTGGTTCCCCTTCGACTTTTATATTTCCTAACGGAGTGCTGTATGGTTTAAAAACTGGCTTGAAAAGGTTCTGGATCTGAACTATGGAAAAAAGCGAGCTAATTTGTCACATTTTGATATCATTGACAGCTTTAAAAGAGGTTTAAAGCACAACCTAGTGTTGCGGTCTAGTTGAGTTTCTAACTGCAGTGGACATATTTTGACTAGACCATATGGACTTTATATGGGATTTATGGGCCTGCTCACTTTCAGACCTCCGCTGAGAGCATCGCTTTGGCCCCCTGGCACAGGGTTAAAGACCTCTGCATTTTTTGTAAGCAGGTATCTGCCCCTTTGTCTGAGAATCTCTTGGTTCATTTATGAGGAAAGGCAACTTACACCAATCGATACCCAATTCTAAATATAACAGAGCAGCATCATTCAGTATTACACTGTGTTTCTCCACATCTGTAACCGTGTTTATTTTTTATAAAACCTAAAAGACGTCTATGATGTGTGAAGAATATTCTATAGAAACAAGGAGCTGATATTTCTTTTTTTTTTATTCTATTTTTCGTCTCACTCCGAGTCTGAGTGCATCTCTGCCTCTTTTGATCTGAACCTGCTTTATGGTCTTTGATTTACTCATTTTGAGTAGGAGTGCAGAGGAGGAATTGAAGTGGGTGACATCAGTATCTGGGATGGCTGTCTGTCTTCCGGTTGCCATTTATCTTTTTTTTTTTTTTCCCTTTTTTTATCTGTTTAATGCGGAAGTCTTTTCCAGTGTTAACAGACATACAGAAGTCTCAGTAGCACAGCTGGTTGTTATTTCCTGAATATACAGATGAAACGATAGAATCCCTTGAGCTTACCCGCGTTCTCTCTTCCCTTACCTATCAAACACACTTAGCTTCTTACCCCGGCGGCATAAGCAGAAAGACCTTCGGGGAAACCTGTGCCGGAACCCAGACAACAGCACCACGGGGCCGTGGTGTTTTACCAAAAACCCCAGCATACGTTATCAAAACTGCAACATTCCCCAGTGCTCGCAAGGTAAGCGCCTGTTCCCTTTCATTTCAACTCATTGAAAGATTTAATGTTGAGCTGCTGCTTGCTGACTTGATTTTAAGAATCCTTTCTTTTAGGTAAGGAGACATTCTGCTAGTGAAGTAGTCATGAGCCAGAATTTTCTTTTTCTTTTTCTTTTTCTTTTTTTTTGCATGCACTTCTCTACTCGCTAAATCAGGACATGGGAGAATGTGGGCTGAATATGCGGAGTGCAATGTAGAGAG
This sequence comes from Duopalatinus emarginatus, assembly GCA_028565595.1. NCBI lineage: Eukaryota > Metazoa > Chordata > Actinopteri > Siluriformes > Pimelodidae > Duopalatinus > Duopalatinus emarginatus. The sequence continues at coordinate 6,170,994 of JAOVVF010000032.1, read as the reverse complement.
CTTTCTCTGGAGATAGTGATCAGGCAAACAGAGACAGCCTTCTGTCTATTCTCAGAGCACTGTGCTGAAATACGGCTGGGAGGGTTTGTTAATAAATTAGTTTCCCATAATCAGAAACACACACAGATGGATGTAAAATCAAGGTTTCACGAAAATGGCCAGGACTGGACATCTGGTTCCAATATGCTGCTCCAGCCTTTATAGAGGAGTACAACAGTCATAACAGGCTTTCGAGGGAGCACTGCTGCTTAGGTGACCTCTCTGTGCTGTGACGTTTGCCGGGCCATTATGACTAAGCCTCTAGATTTTCAATTACTCATTTCGGTAACCTTTGATCACTTGAAATCAGTTAGAGGCTCTGGTCTGCCCCTGGAGACGTACTGACAGCTTAATGGGTGGCATTTCAGCTTATTAAGGTGAGGTGTTACCTGATGTTGGACTCAGTCTAATGGCTACATATAGGAATTCACTTAACGCTAGACGAGAACGATAGAAGAGATTGATTGCAATAAACATTAACCTAATTTCTGATAGAATGCGCTTAGGGAATTCAGCATTCCATCATCAGTTGTTTTTATTTCGGTTGTATAATGCGACAGCCATGTTAAAGTCATTTTCTCCTTTCTGAGCATGCCAAAGTCTGTCAGCTGTGCATATGTGTGTGTGTGTGAGTGTGTGTGAGTATTCCTTTGGGCTTGCTCTTCAAGACTATGATTCTTACCAGCTATGTTCCTCATTCGCAGTGGAATGTATGATGTGTAATGGAGAAAGCTACCGCGGGCCCATGGACCACACGGAGAGTGGCAGAGAGTGCCAGCGTTGGGACTTAGATGAACCTCACAAACATCTTTTCCACCCCAAAAGGTACATAGTCTATAGGGATGTGTCATAATCGATTTGCTAAGCTATAGATCAGAGCCAGTCCGTATCGATACGACGAAACCTTGCCAGAAGAACCTGCTCGCGTTAAATATTTACATAATGCACAAGACTGTGTGAATTCTTCTCTGGCAACGTGATATAAGACATGTCTTAAATCTCAGTCTGAACTTTTAAACAATGCTTTGTTAAAGAAAAAGTTACCTGAAAATTGATGTTTCCTCCTCATTCGCCCCCTTTGGGAATCACACTTCTGGAGTGCATTACGATGCGTCTGTTCTGCTGGTTAAAGTATGCGCGAGGAATAAATCTGAAAAGTTCTGGCGGAACGCTTATGTCCACTTTGGCATGTGATCCCTACTGCTGTATGTATGTGCAATCTGTACTTCTGTGTTTCTACACGAACATCGTATTTATCAACATTACTTTCAATTAGCATCAAGTTGACGTGCTGCGTAACTTCGACACATAGCAAACCTTGAGAGATCGTAGGGTTACGGGTGGAGAACTGGATGCGAGCTGTTTGGCTACTCTCCCTTGAGCCGATAAACTCACAAGAGCGCTTTAATCGGACGTTGGAAATGCTTCAAGTACATTTACCTCATGAGGAATGGCATCTGCCAGCGACATTTGAAAAGCATCCGAGAAATCAATAAAGTATATTCCCAGTGCTTTTTTTACAGTGTGGGAAATGGTGTGTCCTTAAAAAGTGACCGTTTTCCACGATCCTGCCAAAGAGACAAGTTTAAGCCGTGTTGTTTTAAGCCTTAATAGCTTTAGGCTTCATAATCCAAGCGATTCACAGAGATTCCACAGAAGCTGACTGCATCCAATAGCGCAAAAGTGGTTTATGCAGCACGCCTGCAGGTGATCGTGGGTACTGCTTGTTGTAAATCAGGATCGCACGGTGTTGCTCACTCTACTCTCTGACAGGTACCCAGATAAAGGACTTAAGGATAACTACTGCAGGAACCCAGACGGACGCCAGAGACCCTGGTGCTTCACCACCGATCCTGACACTCCGTGGGAGTACTGCGATGTCAAACAGTGTGGTGAGTGCGGTTGTCTGTGTGTGTGAGTGTACACAGGTTCTCTCTGGGTGTGTGTAGGCAAGTCAAAGGGACTGAAAGAAAAGGAATTTGCCAAATTTACAGCTTCCTCTTCCTGCAGCTCCCCACTCATTTGGGACTGTCACAGGAATGTTGTTTGTGGCAAACAGAGAAGAGGAGGGTTTGTCCATAAAAAAAACCCTCTTCTTACTCCATTACGCTCCCTCACTCCTGCTGTTCGCCCGAGTCTCCATGTGTTTGTTTTTCCTCATCAGTGCACTGGTGCATGGCCTTATCTGAATGGGAGCCGGGGCCCAGTGTTTTGGATTGCTTAGTAAACCTTATGTCTGCACTGCAGACATGAGACACGTGTGGGTTTCAGCCTTGCACACAAGCACACACACACTTTCACATTTTCAGACTGGCTTTTCCACACAGCACTCTAATCGGTTACATTACGAGTCGCCCTAGTTCCTCGCCTTTTCCTCTTCCTGCTTCAGCTCCTTCTCACTGTGCCTGAGGATATTTTAATGACTGTGGAAGCAATGAAGCAGGATATCAGGCTTAGCTCTGGCTTACGTTTTATAAATAAGACTTACTGTCTGGTGGAACTGTGCTTGTGCTTGGATCACGATTCCTTTCTGTGCCGGCCCTTTTATTATTTTTTTTTTTTTTTTTTTTTTAACCATACTGATTTACTAGTTCTCTCAGACACTGCGGATCTACAACTTGTAGAATCTCCTTACATCTTTCTCTTTACAAAATCTCCGCACAGTTCCTCAGCCATGTGCGTCCCATCTGCGCAGATACTGATGCAGAAATGATCTGCAGAAACGATCAGAGCATCTGTGTGCGGATTTAGATGGCTCAGGTCCACTTGGAAAGCAAACCTCCTGTCTATCTGAGCCCTGCACTTAAGGCCAGAAAATGCTCTTAAAACCTAGGCTGTTGCTCTGCAGTAAACATGGCTGAGCAGTGGATGGTGTTTTTCTAAATCTGCCTCTTTTTTTTTTTTTTTGGCTAATGAAGCTGATCTTATACGACACTGCCTGAGTGTGCAATGATTATTGTAACAAACAGTACAGTACTATTCAGGCCAGGGCTTCTCTGAACACATTAACAGATCAAATCCAAATATGAACAGGTGTGCTATTCATTTATTCGTTTTTTTTTTTCTCCCGGAAAGTTTGGCATTCAGTTTCACAGTGCATCTGCTAGATGCTAAAGTGCATCAGAACTGGGATTGATCAAGTCTATATAGCCATACAGCGATATGTGAGGCTTGTGAGACAAATATTTAATATGTGAAGCATATTAAATAAACAACATCAGTTCAATATATCAGTTTTTTATATATATAGTTTACATTATTTTATCCGTAGCTCACATTCAGGAACTATTTATACATATAGAAAAAGATCATATCATGGGTAGATAAAAAGTTTTAAGGTCTAAGCAGCATTAAAACAAATGTCCGTCTACAGTTTAGACCCATAAACCTGAGTGATATAGCTGAGGTGTAACAGTCAAAAACCTCGGCCTTCCCAATTCAGACCATAACGGCTTCAGTTTTAAATCTGGAAATGATACCAGATTAGATATTCACAGATATATAGATAGCTAAACAGATGCTTTGTGGCATTGTGTTACTATCTATTCTACACTGTAAGAATATAAAGATGTCTCTTAGTTCAGTGATTACGCATCGAGGCCTAACTGGCTGAAAAAGTACATGTTTCAGAGATATTTGGCTGTTGTTTTACCCGAAGTGCATGTTTTTATTGCTTGCATTCAGCAGCTGCTTTGACTCATTCAGGCCTCAAGAAAACGGAAAAGAGAATTATCGTTGTCACACTATAAACTTGCACGGTCGTAGAGAGAACGAGTCTGACTCATTGTTCGTCATGCCCAATGAGTAATGTTGTTTATTAGTCCTTTATGTTTTTTTTACGTCATTCTATCTTTGTGGGTTTTTTTTTCTTTCACAGAATCTGACAGCCACAGTGATGTTGAAACGACTACGACGTGTTTCCGGGGGAATGGAGAAGGATATCGTGGGATGGTGGCGGTCCCTAAGGATGGGTTGACTTGTCAAAGATGGGACGCCCAGTTTCCTCATTCGCACTCTTTCACACCACAGAAGTACCGCTGCAAGTGAGTGTGGTTCCTACAGACTACTCCTAAATGATTTGTATATATGTTATGGTGTTCACACAGAGACTAGCTGAGGCAGGATGAAAGATGCAAGTGCAGGGGCTTCATTACAAGAACCAGTCCGAGGCAGTTCAAATGACTATCCAAACACTTTGTCTAAAACAGGCACAGGGTTAGGTGATTTAAAAACAGGTTGTCTAAGCCTGGACAGAAATCAAAGTCAAATAACAGTCAGAGCCAGAAACAGAGTCAATACCAGATATCTAGAGAACAGAGACACAGCTTGGTACAGGCTTGCTAAGAATCCAAATACTTCACAAACCAGAGTACAAATGGCAGTGTTTAAAAAGTCAGAGAAAAACAGCGCTAACTCAACACAGGTGAACATGATCAACATAATCAACAGAACATAACGAGTGGAAAAGAAACACAACTCAAATTCCATGGACTGAGAACGGGTAGAAAACAATATTATTCAGTATTCAGGCTGGGTGTGGCCATCTTGTCCTAACACTGTGAGATGGGGCTTGACGTCCTATAATACCTGTATACACCTCGTAATCTTGTTTACAGTGTAACCTCACTATATCTCCATCCTATACAAGCAAGTGTGTGCGCATCATGCCGAAATATTATATAGAAGTTATTGGTGGCAGTGTACACAGTGTGCATATCAAGTTAAGGTATGCTATATCCTAGCATGAATTCAGAATCATTGTTATATATCAGTGAGGGATTTCAGAATTCATTCACGTCACTTTTTTTTTGTTTTAAATGTATGTATATTGTTGTATCTCTTCAGCCAACCAGTTTTCAATCTGCTTCGTTTTGCTTTTGCGTTAGATTTCTGGTCCTGGTTGATTTTTTTTTTTAGCCTTGTCCCAGTCCCAGTGCTACCAGACACACTTTTCTGCCGGTCAGTTAGCCTTGCTCAATGCACAATGTATATATGCACTTTTTCAGTTGTATAAATGAACCCTTCCTTCTCTTTGGAACAGCTTTCAGTAGGAATACTAAGTAATTATTTTGTATTTGAAAATTCTGGCCAGACAAAAACACATCACTGTGGTTACATTTATAAAGACATGCATGACCGGGCCAACGAGAAACAAGCTCAGTCATGAACACACTACTGAGTAAATTAGAACGGCCAAGTGAGACCAAATTGTTGACACTGGAAGTGAAGCCTGTAATGGTACTGCTTCACAAAGAGAAATTAGAAGTACTAGACTGCTTCTAGACCAGATTGGATGGTCTAATTAATTTGGAACTAATACCTTAAAATATAAACTAGATTTGCAGTAGTTTTATAGACCAGATCTTCATCCCCATTTTGAGCACCTCAATGCCTTAACTTATGATTTAACCAATGATTTCTTTACCATTGCTATTCATCTTATCAGTAGCAGAAGGCTGTATATATTACAAACTGCTCCTTTAATACCGCTCCACAAAGTTGTGGTATCTCCCTATAATATTTCACTAAATATTTCTGATCTACGTCTACATTTTTTTAAATTTAGTGATTATTATTTCTTTTTTATCAAATCAAATAATTAGCCTTAGCTCAGCTTTTGCCTCCCAAATAGTTAGTTGCCTTTTTTTTTTCAAATGAGGCAAAGTTTGGACAACTGTAACATAAACCAGACAATTCTTCCAATCAGCAACATGCAATGATAACATTAATGCAGGGGTGCTTAATGTATTTATCATGCCTACTGTGTCTGTGCTTTATTAAGAAGATATATTTCAATTTATCTTGATAACTGATCGCCTCCCTTAATCCACCGGTTACATGCAGTACGTTTTTAACAAGCAGCAGTGCAGCGGATCTTCCATCATTCTGCCTCATACACACAGCTGAGTCAAGCACACATCCCACTCTTCACACTAATGAACAGCTCAGATGTTGAGGAAAAAAAAAATGTTCCCACATAGCTCAGCTCTCAACATTCATCTTAGAAGACCTGGCTCAAAGAGCTGACTCGTTCACATCACTAGTGTCGAATTCTTCTTACATGCCGGATCAGATCAGTTATAAACTCATACAACTCCTATTATATTAGGTATACACTGTTGTATAAATGCTTGCATTACAGGGACCTGAGGGAGAACTACTGCAGGAATCCGGATGGACGTGAAGCCCCATGGTGCTTCACTACCGATCCTAACGTGCCTTGGGCCTTCTGTACAAGCGTCCCAGGCTGTGAAGCAATAACAGCCGCACCTGACGGTAAGCTGCAGTTTGCTTTTTTTTTTCCTATTATGTTTTAATAGACCAAAACATAATGTTTATGATTCTCAAGTTTTTAAAGGTCACAACATACTGTTAAGTCAGCATTAATTTAAAGGGTAACGGATGTATACACAAATCATAGGTCTGCACAGTGAGCCTAAACCACTCATTGACCACTGTGCTTGTACACACAGAGGAATCTAATATCCGCATGTAACCTATCTGTGCAGTGGCACACACTAACACACTAGTGAATATACTAAATGGCAGTGAACACACTTGTCTGGAGCGGTGAGCAACCCTGAACCACGGTGTCCAGGGAGCAGCTAGGGGTGAGAAGCCTTGCTGAAGGCCACGTTACTCATGTCTTATCGGTTCTGGGAAGTTCCGACACCCACTGCTCCCAGCAGCAACGTTAATAATAATACTAATAAAGGACGATGCAAATAGGATGGTGAGTGTAAATGAATTTGGAGACATGCATTACAGTAATGAAGACAGTAGAGCGCAATAGAAGGAGTACTGTGCAAAATGTTAGACTGTGTATCCTTACTGTGTAGGGATGTGTATATATTTGTGTGTGTGTGTGAACTGTAATAGTGAAAGTTGAACTGAGTGCAATCGTGATGTTAGGGTTGGGAAATAGGGGATTAGTGGTGCAATGAACAATACCATACTTATGACCATACTGACCTTTCTAATGTTAACATTACAGAGATGTGCAAACAAGCAGTCCACATTTTTACAAACCACAATCTAATTGTATTAAATAGATTCAGTGGCATTTTATTGTATCGCATTGTTGTCATCTTAAAAACAAAGGGTTGAGTTTTTGTTAATCATACTGTACATGTATTGAACTATAAATCAGAGTCCTGTAACTGTCCATATGTTATTCGTATATATGATTGGAAAGAGAAAAGCAAGATCTCTTCCTAATTTTCTCTTGACATTGTGATTGTTGTCTTTCCAAAAAATGTTAAACAGCCTCAGTACAAGATTGATGGGCTTTTTTTTGCTCTTGATACCTCTAGCTCTTTTGGGCCCGTTTGTCCTCATGAAACATAAGCTGTTCGTTTGTAATGCAGGGTTTTCTAAGATGCTCTCATTCTTCCATTACCGAGGTTTGGCATTTGTGCAGCCTGCTCCCAGTGGTCTGATCTCCATAGCCACGAAAATAGGCTCCAGTTTGAGGCGTGCACAATGGGAGTGAACGGTAGAGTGGGGATATGACAGTAAGGCTCAGACATTAATCACCATTGACAGCTTTGTGTGTCTAACAATGCCAGGGAGGGCACATGGGAGGACACGGTTAGGTGCTGATGCTAAAATCAATTTAGCTGCAGTTCTGATTGGGGCCACTGGGATCTGGGATCAGGGCATGTGGGGTAAATAGAGCTGCGGTGCTTTTCGGTAAGCACTGTTAGCTCATTGTTTTACCTCATGCGCTGACATATTGCATGTATTGTCTTTGCGTGTGTATTATTAGCATTGTAGGAACACTGTCGTACAAAGAGCACGATTTATGTAAGCCAGATGCGCCAACCTTTCCTCATTTTGCGTAGGAGCTATGAATTTTAATATCAGACCATGTTTGTATGAGTCACTGAAAAAATTAAGTATGATTCAAAAATAGACCAAGAGAACCTTTTAATTTTCACCCATAAAGCCAGCAGATGAATCAGTCAATATATATGAACACACTGATTGCAAGTCTGTGATAGTAACTGACCCTCAGAAATCCTCTTTCCCAATCTCACATCAGTAATATTTTGGTGAGTACACTGACACAGCTTCCTCACTTTAAATGCTGAACGTTTAAATGCCCCCCATGGAAAATAAATAAATAGATATTATACACTTAAGGAAATATATGACAACTGTAAGGTTGTGTATTGAAAACCAAAAAGAAAAAAAAAAAAATACCGAAATACCGTACATTATTTATATTGCAATATATTCTGAAAACAATGTATTTTGACATATTCAGTAGAGGTCAGTAGTTCACCTGTTATTTATTGCTGTCATATAGGCTATTGCAGTGACATATGCACAGCAGTTCACATATGCACAATAATTATTTATTTATTTATTTATTTTTCAAAATGTGTGTGTTAATATGTTTGTGTGCATGAAGTTTAGTGACATATTTGGAAATATATTTTACAATCTTTTTTTCCGTGACACATTTTTTTTTGGAACAATTTTAAATATTTCCATATATTTTAAATGTTTATTTTAGTTATATTGCTTTTGCATATGGGGTATTTATGTGAAAATAAAATTTAACAGTGTTTGTTTACCAAGCTACTATAGTACTACTATATTTATTAGGCTATATTTATCACATATCTGATGTTATCTGATGTTGTGGTTGGTGTGGTAGAGTGGTAACATAATTGAAATGAAAATAAAAGTGAACTATTTTGCCTTACTGTGTTTGCACACAGAAGGAATGTGACCTCCGCATTTAACCCATCCG